>VOPJ01006074.1:107190-230291 GCA_014673585.1 Semibalanus balanoides
GGTTGACCGAGTGGCCCTGGTTTCACTCTGGTTGACCGAGTGGCCCTGGTTTCACTCTGGTTGACCGAGTGGCCCTGGTTTCCCTCTGGTTGACCTAGTGGCCCTGGTTTCACTCTGGTTGACCGACTCGCCCTGGTTTCCCTCTGGTTGACCGAGTAGCCCTGGTTTCACTCTGATTGACCTAGTGACCCTGGTTTCACTCTGGTTGACCGAGTGGCCCTGGTTTCACTCTGGTTGACCGAGTGGCCCTGGTTTCACTCTCTGGTTGACCGAGTCGCCCTGGTTTCACTCTGGTTGACCTAGTCGCCCTGGTTTCGCTCTGGTTCACCTAGTCGCCCTGGTTTCGCTCTGGTTCACATCACCCGACTATGGGTCGGACCGGTGCGGTTTGGGGACTTGCAGGTTTGGAGACAAATTATGATTCTTGCAGGCGCGGTCACGTTGTATGGACATGATGTGGTGTCCCGTTATACAGCTGTATGTGGTGATCCCGCGTGGTTCAACCCCAGCCCCTCCCGCCCGCCCTGCCCAACAAGTCCAAATGTGTCGCCCAACTCAGTCGTGCACCCGTCACGTAGCAGATTGGGTCGCGTGTTTTCCAACAGTGGAATGGTGGCATTATGCTACCTTATTGTAATAAGCGGCAAGCGTGGTTGAGGAAATAGGCAGTTGGTTGTTACCCCCAGGTAGAAATCTGTGTTTTAGTTTTACGGGTCATTTGTTTTGCCTTCGAAGTGAACAAACCAACTAGGACATATTTTGAGGACAAAATTAAAATGTAAAAAATATCCAGTGCTTGTGAAATTGCTGCATTCGAATCCTCAGCTCTATGAAAATGTATCAAATAGTTTATGAATTAAATTGCTTTAAAGCGTTTTTGCTCTGACCGGATTTTTCCTAGCCGTCATTTGTGGCTCTTGTGCTGTGAACGTCAATAGTGGTTCATTTGCCGCTCTGAATTTGGCTTTTCCACCGCTGAACAAGCTGTTAACATTAGCAAATGAGCGAAGCGCCTCTTTCCTGGTGCGGGTCGGACGGGTATTTTCCGTTTTGTCGTGTGTGTTGCAATGATGCCTGTGCGTTTTGTGCCTGCACCACGCGTAGCAATAATTGGTCTATTTCCGAGCGTGTCTGCGCTGTATGCGTCACATCTCTGGTGACACGGAATACGGATCTTTCCTTGAAATGCTGCTGGACGCCACTCGCTGACATCATGCAGTGCAAGCTAATTATAGTAATATATGTATTATTATATCGTATGACACCACAATGTTCTGTGGTCGCACTCCAGACAGCGTAGTTCTGCAGCGTGATGCACTGTTGTCCCAGGCGATGCTGTGTGGTCGCACTGATGTCCCAGGCCTGTGTGGTCGCATTATAGACGGGATAGTAATTAGTAATACGAGGCGGTACCGTACATCTCCGTATATTACTGAGAGGTCGCACTCGACATCTCCGTATATTACTGTGAGGTCGCTCTCTACATCTCCGTATAATACTGTGATGTCGCACTCGACATCTCCGTATAATACTGTGAGGTCGCACGCGACATTTCCGTATATTACTGTGAGGTCGCACTCGACATCTCCGTATAATACTGTGAGGGTCGCACTCGACTCTTCGTATATTCACTTGTAGGTCGGCACTGCTGACATCTCCGTATAATATGTTGCAGGTTCGCACGCGAACATTTTCTGTATAATACTGTGAGGTCGCACTCGACATCTCCGTATAATACTGTGAGGTCGCACTCGACATCTCCGTATGATACTGTGAGGTCGCACTCGATATCTCCGTTTAATACTGTGAGGTTGCACTCGACATCTCCGTATAATACTGTGAGGTCGCACTCAACATCTCCGTATAATAATGTGAGGTCGCTCTCTACATCTCCGTATAATACTGTGAGGTCGCACTCGATATCTCCGTATAATACTGTGAGGTTGCACTCGACATCTTCTTCCGTATAATACTGTGAGGTCGCAACCTCAACATCTCGTATAATTTAATTGTGAGGTCGCTTTCTCTACATCTCCGTATAATCTGTGAGGTCGCACTCGATATCTCCGTATAATACTGTGAGGTTGTTAAACAGCTTACATTTCCGTATAATACTGTGAGGTCGCACTCGACATCTCCGTATAATACTGTGAGGTCGCACTCTACATCTCCGTATAATACTGTGTGGTCGCACTCGACATCTCCGTATAATACTGTGAGGGTACGTGCTCTACGGCGTAGTTGTACAGAGCGGATACCGTGCCGCGATTTATATCAACTATGAGCGCCCAGTTACGAACTAATCGCGTCATTTACAACTAAGGCCAGCGGCGTGTATGACACATGAACATGGATTGGCCGCCCCTGTCGTCTCCCCCTCGCTGCCCCCCCCCCCCCTGGGACCGTCTGAGTGCAGGTCTCATTTGATATCCGGGCGCCGTTCGTCTGTGTTTGCCCCAGTCTGGCGCTTAGTCAGCGCAGTATCCGATGTTACCATACGCCTCATGCACTGTAAACAGTGAGCCAATGGCCTTTCTGCGAATCAATGCCCGTCCAAACACACGGGCCGAATACAGGAGCTGTCCTAACACTGGCGTGGAAAGGACGGCGGCGCGGAGCTCGGGGCCACGCACAGCAGTGCTGTGCTTCGTACAACGCACGCGCGCCGTGTTTACACGCACGCGCGGGTGCGAGTACCTCGGGATGAGCTGTGATACTGGCGTTCGCACAGGTATTTCCTCGCCCGACATACCTGCTGTTGTGTCTCACATCATTGCAAAGCATTTGAGTTTGATAAAATGACAGAGGAAATGGAAATTACCTGCTGGTTTCTCGAAGTAATGACTATGACACTTGAAAATACCATCTGAAACGTTTATGGAAACATTTGGGTTATACGCAAATATTTAACAAAATATTTTTGTTGTTGTCAGAGTTCTCATTTTAAAAGTGTGCCTGAGGGTGTTTGTTTGCTTTCGGAGATATTGTCGGCAACTGAAAGTAGTGTAGGGTGCTAACTGCTATTGACCGACCTCTCGTGACAACCTCGCTCCTCCATTGCAACATGGAAGCATGATGTCACAGAATCGTTAGCGTTTTCGTGGTCAGCTCAAGCCGCAAGTTGATGCCTGTTGTTCCTGCGGTAGCTACCCGTGCTGCCGCCCGACGTAGGTAGGTCATTACCAACCTGTCGTGGGCTCTCGGCACCCTGTGTCGCCCAGCCCTGCAGCTCGATGGTTCCTTCGCCGACAGTCACGCCTTGTAATACGGGGGACAATGCAGCCCGTTACCCCTTTCCTTATGTCCACTCTGCTCGCAGCTCCCCCCCGCCCCTGTCCGCCACCCCCTGTCCGCCTCCCCCCCGCCCTCTGACTGCCTTCCGGGTGTCGGCACCGCTCTGCTCTTTCCGTGCCCTCTCCGTCCGCTCCTACTGGCCTCCATTAGCGTTGGATGCTGAGCTTCCGATGGCGACGGAGAGTGCCGGCCGGCTCCAGCGGCAATGTGCCGTGCCGTGTCTCGTTTTTGTCGCCCACCGCCGGCCACCGGTCATGGTGTACGTTACCAATGGCTGGCGGCTGATGGTCGCTCCTTTGTCGGTGGCGTCGGTGGCGTCAGTGGCTCTGTCGGTGGCGTCAGTGGCTCTGTCAGTGGCTCTGTCGGTGGCGTCAGTGGCTCTGTCAGTGGCTCTGTCGGTGGCGTCAGTGGCGTCAGTGGCTCTGTCGGTGGCGTCAGTGGCTCTGTCGGTGGCGTCAGTGGCTCTGTCGGTGGCGTCAGTGGCTCTGTCGGTGGCGCTGTCGGTGGCGTCAGTGGCTCTGTCGGTGGCGTCAGTGGCTCTGTCGGTGGCGTCAGTGGCTCTGTCGGTGGCGTCAGCGGCTCTGTCGGTGGCGTCAGTGGCTCTGTCGTGGCGTCAGTGGGCTCTGTCGGTGGGCGTCAGTGGCTCTGTCGGTGGCGTCAGTGCTCTGTCGGTGGCGTCAGTGGCTTCTGTCGGTGGGCGTCAGTGGCTCTGTCGTGGGTCAGTGGGCTCTGTCGGTGGCGTCCAGTGCTCTGTCGGTGGCGCTGTCGTGGCGTCAGTGGCTCTTGTCGGTTGGCGTCAGTGGCTCTGTCGTGGCGTCAGTGGCTCTGTCGGTGGCGTCAGCGGCTCTGTCGGTGGCGTCAGTGGCTCTGTCGGACATGGTCTCAAAGACGTGTAGTGTGATGCAGGACAGTGTATGGGTGTCGGGTGGTACCTCCTGCGGCGGCGGCTCCGGCCGTGTGGCTGGTGGCCTATGGTCTGCAGAGTGCGGCAGATAGTGTAGTCTGGCGCACTGGCGCAATCCAGGAGGTGGTGGTGAGGTGACCTCATTCCGATGCCCTCTGGTCAGCCCGGGATGTCCTTTCTGGCCGGACGTGGTCTGCGATACTGTTAAACGCCCTGCTCCATGCTTCTGGCCTCGCTGATGGAAGTTATGTCTTACGCCCGTGCCCAGTAGACACAGATCACGGCACGACTTCTATGGCTTGAGTGCATGAACGAAGTTCTCAGCAGACTAGAGCTTTGGTCACGGCATCAAAGTGACGGGTCAGCCAGCTTCCCGGAGCTGTCAGCATCTGCAGTCCTGCAGACGCCCCTAGGGCCGTTCGCCGTAGACGGTCGGCGGTGGCGGACTGTACGGTACCACCGCCCCGCCCCGGCTTCACCGCCGCCGCCCGCCGACGGCACCGTCGCTCGGCAGATAGTGTCGTCGGGAGCTGGGCGGGGGGGGGGCAGAGGGGGGCGGTCGAAGCCGGATGTGGGCTCCGGAGCTGGGCGCTGCTGCTCGGCGGGGATCGCCGGCGGTGGTGATGACCAGCGGTGCTATCTGCGGTGTCTGGCGGCGACAGACACTCGTCACTCCCCAGGGGGTGGAGGGCTTGTTCGGACTGCTGACATCCGTGTCTTACATCCGCCATCCTTACACCGCGCCACTGTACTGCAATCAACAGACGGGCGAGCTCGATCGGGCGGGTTCTAAATCCTCCACACTCGCCATCCTCACACCGCGCCACTGTACCGCAACCAACAGACGGTGTTCGATCCGGGCGGGCTCCAAATGAGCTGAGCAGTCGGAAGTCGGAACGTCCCAAAACTCAACTCATCTTCATCTGCTCGGTCCGGTATGATATGGGACTTGGTTTGCGGAAGTAAAATCGAACCCATACAACGAAAGGCAACTGTAAGACCACAGAAACCACAAATCCAAGGTTTGGGCCGAAAAGTGCTGACCGGCCAGTTGATCCCTGCGGACCTGGCTGAGGACTGGGTAGTGGGTACGTCCCATCCAGGTGTCGACACCACTTCGCTCTCGCCGCTGATGATGGTCTCCTGTGGCGGCACGCTGCTCCCAGCTGCCATCGAAACGACGCCGAGACGGGCCTGACCGGCCGCGGCTCCGAGGAGAGTAGTTAGCTCTGCCAGAACTTCGCTCCTGGTGGGAGGTCTTCTCGTCTGATGCAGCGGCCACTTGACGCTGGCGATAGACTTTAGAACGCCCCCCCCCACACTCTCTCGCCAGTCGTCAAGTGTTCCAAGGAAGTTTATTTATGGTTTGCTCATTTATTTAGGGTTTACGGCGCGCTAAACATGCGTACAATGGTTAGTAGGCACTGCAACTCTAGTTATTATGTGTTTGTTGTAATTTTGAATACATTCACTGGAAATGATGAAGGATCAATAGATTGAAAGGCTTAGGAATGATGCAATGATTAGCCGATTAATCTGTTTAGAAAAATAACACGACACAATTTCTCACCGATAATACCGCCATCTGATGAGCGGAACTTCAACTACACGCAGCCAGCGAGTTGCATTCATCAAATATGCTATAGGTGGCGCTGGTGTGCGCATCGGCTTTCAGCGAATATGCTATATAGGTGGCGCTGGTGTCCACATTAACCGCAATTAGGGACACCATCCAGGAGACTCGGGTGTATGAGGACCTCAAAAATGTATTATAGTTACGACGGGTGTGCCACGGGTAGTGCGGGTTAGCAATCACGTATTGCTTATCACTGGCTTGCACCTCCACTCAACCTGTAATCGCCCAGCGGAGCGGAGATGTTAGCACTAGTGCAAAACTACTTGAAGAAGAATCATAAATAATTACAACGCTGATTGGTGTGGCGTTTCTTTGTGTCCATTTGCACTGTCAACATCAATATTACTTCCAACCAGCGTCATATTTTATTTGATGTGAAATTAGGCCTAATCAATGTGCATTGCTCTACAGCGCATTTTGTTTTCTGTTTTGTCTATAGATGTCTTCGTCCTCCCAGTCACGCGGGCCCTGGCCTCGGAGTCGGGCGGCCGCTCACCTTGGTGACAGAGAGACCATGTCCGGTCCCTCCGCCGCCGCTCTGTCCCTCTCTCCCCGCCTCCGGGTGTATACTGTATATCACCCCGCTGACACCGGAAACTGTGTGTCGTGTCCGGCCGAGTGCGACTCTCTCGGCTCACGGTCAGTCTAAGAAGTCTCGTAGAAGACCAGCGGAACTTTGTCAACGTTTTACAAGATCTCGGCAGCGGTGGTGATTGACATATTCTCAGGTCATGCCAGCTTGGGTTAGGATATTCTCGGGCACAGATAACATGATCACTGGATTGGACACACAATTTTCGGCCTCTTATTGCAGAGCCGAAATTTGAAACGGAGCTGTTAAGCTGATGCACTTTATGTCTCGGTTCGTGCAAATGCGAGTCCAGCACCGTCATTTACTGCTGTGCTTAGCAATAAGAGGCCGAAAATGTAGTGTCCAATCCAGGTATCATGTTATCTGTGTCTCGGGTAATGCCAGCTTGGGTTAGGCTCGCCGCTGGGTCTCTTTGATCACATCTGGGACCAGGCGGTTCAGCTCTGGTACTTATGGAACCCTCAGGTCGTCTCTGGAGTCTTTGGAGCACCTCTAGAGTTTCTCGGGTCATCTGTATGCCCCTGGTCACTTCTGGTCCCTGCCCCTAGGGTTACCTTTGTAACCCCGGACAGTGTCCCGAAATTTGTCGATTTGGGTGGGAAATGAGAAACAAATGTGTATTATTTTCTATTCACACACCCCATTTTAGAAGTGAATTTTTCACTCCCGAGTCAGAGTCATGAATTATTATATTTATTCTGACTAATATTGACTAAAAGTACATGATTTCAACAAAAACTACTGCTTTTCATATTTAAAACAGAAATCAATAATGTACCATTTTCTACACAATTTTCCACTCTCGTGATCTTTTTTTGCTAAAATTTTCCACTCTGACACATAATCAAACATGTATTTTTGGGATACTGGCCCCAGGTCACCTATGGATCTCCCAGGTCACCTCTCACAGTCACCTCGCCATCACTTGGCCTCCTGGTCACCTCTGGGCCCCAGTGATTTTCCACATCTGGCCCTAGATCCACCTCGCTGAGCCCAAATCCCCTCTCTAGCGCTGGCCCCAGATCACCTCTGGGGCCCCACCGATCACCTCAGCCGGCCCCAGTCACCTCTGTGCCCCAGATCACCTCTGTGGCCCAGGTCACCTCTGGGGCCCCATCACACTCTGGGGCCCCATATCACCTCCTGGCCCTAGTCACCTCTGGCCAGTGTGACCTCATAGCCCCAGAACCCTCTGTGGCCCCAGATCCCTTGTGGCCCAGATCACCTCTGTGCCCCAGATCACCTCTGCGGCCAATCACTCTGGGGCCCCAGATCACCTCTGGGGCCCCAGACTCACCTCTGGGCCCAGTCACCTTCTGGGGCCCATCACCTCTGGGCCCGCAGATCACTCTGGGCCTAAGATCCACCTCTGTTGCCCCAAGGATGTCGCCCGCTCACCCCAGATCACCTCTCCCCCATGATTCACTCTGTGCCCAGATCATGCGTTGCCCCCAGCATCACCCGTCCTGCCACACGATCCACCTCGGGACCTTCCCAGGGCGCAATCCTCCTTCAAGTCGAATATAATGCCCGTAGGTCGGGCATGCCGTGCAAATGAAGCCACTCAGAATGCTGCACTTAGGAACCACGTCGAATGCCTTTTGTCGGCCCTTCGTCCGAAATAACTTCGTCGCTGCAAGAACCGCATGACTGAACTATTCGGATGTTCCCGATTCGACCTCCCGGTTTACGAAAGGTTTTCTAGTCCGTTGCACCAATATGCCTTACAGGGCATTGGTAAGATTGGGTGCGATCATGGCACTTTATAAGATTAGGCCCAGATCACCTATGGACCTGGGTTACCTCTAAGGATCCTCGGACCACCCCAGGTCTGATGTTGGCGGACTGACGGAGACGATCGATGGAGGATTAGTGGTATTGGTAGTGGAATTAGTCGGCTTTTGGGTTGGGGTTGATCCCTTACCTCTCCTTGATGGCTATCCCGTTAGCAACCCGATGTTCCACTCATGTGTGAGCCCCCCTGTCTGTCACGATAGACTGTGGTGTCTTTCAGGGCTGCCTCAAGTGTCCTTTTATCGGATATCGGTGAGATAAGGGTGAAGCGACTGTCATAAGTGTTGGCACATGGTGCAGGAATGCAAGGCTTAAACCATCGGTCTTTGTTTTCGTTCTATATTTGCTCACACGAGTGGTTATTCTAGTGAACATACAAGTGCTTATTGAGGAGTGGTGCTAGCACTAGGAATAAAGCATCAAGACGAGCACCCCAAGCGACGTGTGACTTCCGAGAATACTTGTTCCTTTGTTGTTTGGAAATGTTCCTTTGTTTATCTACTTGTGATCTGGGACAATGTGTTGCTTATAGCGACTCTGTCCTGCTACATCCCCCATTAGTCTCTTCTGAATAAATAGGTGTTCCATAAAGTTATCAGAGCCGACCCTAATGGCTGTCGGATATCAGAGTGCTCCTGTTGTCCCGTCGTCTCGTTATACGGATCGTCTGAGGCGGGAGGGGGATCCGTACCCCCGCCTGCTCGGATGGTCGGGAGGAGGATGTGCGTTGCTTTGTTGGATTAGCCCATCAATAACGTAACGCCATGATGTAGTTGAGGAACTGGAGAGTAAATAGATAATGATATCGGGCAGAGCCCGCAGTGCGTGTCCCCGTTGATTGTTAATGCGGTGTGGTTTCAGTGGTGGATCTACGGTTGGGCAAAATGGACAATGTCACCCCCCTCCCCACCCCAAACCACCTGAAGTCGGTGCAAAATTGATACATTTCCTGATAAGAAAAGAAAATGTAAGCAACTTTTACAAAGCAATTCCTTTAAATCAGCTATCAATGCTTAAGCAAGCGAAATTCGACGATTTTGTATGATAATTTTTATCATTTGCTTTCCCCCGTTACTGCGTTACTGGAATGTGCCCAGATTAGATTTACAGCGTTGCTTGCCGTCTGTTTAATCTGCGGTGCTATAAATCTCCATTTGTAGTATTTGACAGTGCATCTCTCGTTTCACATTTAATCTGGAGTGTTGCCTCACTTTCTCAGGAATACACATGTATCTGGTAACTACATCGTTATTCAACCAGTAAGACGCTGTAGTTGCTATGAATGAGCGAGCGCAAAGACAATATATGTTGAAGGTTGGTATGCGCACTCATTCATTAAATTTATACATTAGGTAATTGTATTTGGATGCTGGACCCCTATCAGGAACGGCCGAGCCGTTCTCCTGAAATATAGTAATAGATGGTGTGCAAGTTAAAAGGCTTGCAGGAAAGTGGCGGCTGAGAGCCGAGAAGGTTCCTTAACCCCACTCGCCTAACATTGTGCACGTGCGCGCATGCAGAGGCACCACAGTCAGGGGCGGCGCTAACTTGTTGGAAGGCGGCAGGCTGAGGGCAGCTGCCCCCTGGCGTCAGCCAGGGGGGGCAAAACGTGGACCCAAGGACCCAGTCTCTAGACCCAGTCTGGAACCAGTTGGTCCCAGACTGGGTCCCGCCAAATGACACCGGGTACAGACTGGGTTCAACTTATGTGTCATGCTAATTTCACGCAAATACGAGCTGACACGCAAGTTTCTGTGTGCTGTCGGCTAATCTGAACTGTATGTATTTCCAACTACAAGAGTTAGCTTACTTGCACTAACTGTAAAGTGCAAATTTGTCAATATAATTTGCGAAACGACATTTTGCTAGTTGGGTCTTCTGGGTCCAAACTTACCTTGCACCGGGTATAACTGGGCCCATTTGAGTTTTTGAGACCGGTTCGGGTCTGGGTCCTAAAAATATCAACTTTTGCCACCTCTAGTCCCTAACCACACCAAATTTACACAATCGGCCCAGCTGTTGCGGAGTTTTTGCGAGGAAACACTTATTAACACCCCTCACGGCGCACGCGCCACGCGCAGTGGTAGTCACTCAAGTGAGTATCCAGTGGTCTCAGCATAGTAGGGTGGGAAGGGCTACTCAGCAAATAAGCCTGGTTGACAATCGGATGTGCGGTTGCAGAGATATGAGCTCAAAATCGTCGCCACGTGTCGGGTTGCGTCGGACCAGGCTGGGCCGCTGATATTTACAATTTTCCCCTTTTCTACGGAAGGACGATTGAGTGTGAAGCGCTTGCTCGTAATAACGGCGCTGTAGTTAGCGATGAACGAGCGAGCGCAAAGGAAATGTAGGGTGGATTAAAACTTAATCGGGCAAGTACTTTCTTAGATACAGAAAGGGCGCGCACGTGCAGGGGCCCCACCCTTGACTTGTGGGAAAGTGGCGGCTGAGAGGTCCCTAACCGCACACAATATTATTGAATGTGGCAGCCTCACCAGACCGGAGTTTGTGCCGTGTTTGCGTCGCGCTCGCTGCGTTATTAACGTCACGTTCCGACGCCGCTGAGAGCGTCACGTCACGTGCCGACGCCGCGCTGACGAGCGTCACGTTCACGTTCACGCCGCCGAGAGCGTCACGTCACGTTTCCGACTGCCGCTTGAGAGCGTCACGTCCAAAACGTTTTGCCGTAACCGCGCCTGAGAGCGTCACGTCCACGTTTCCGACGCCGTGAGAACGTCACTCACGTCCGACCGCGCTCGCTGCGTTATTAACGTCACGTTCCGACGCCGCTGAGAGCGTCACGTCACGTTCCGACGCCGCTGAGAGCGTCACGTCACGTTCCGACGCCGCCGAGAGCGTCACGTCACGTTCCGACGCCGCTGAGAACGTCACGTCACGTTCCGACGCCGCTGACGTCGAGCGTTCACGTTCGACGCCGCTGAGGAGCGTCAGTAACGTTCCGACGCCGCTGACCGAGGTCACGTTCACGTTCGACGTCCGCTGGAGAGCGTCACGTCACGTTCCGACGCCGCTGAGAGCGTCACGTCACGTTCCGACGCCGCTGAGAGCGTCACGTCACGTTTCGATACCGCTGAGAGCGCTGCCTGTGCGCCTCTCCATAGAGTTCACTGTTCAGTGGCGCCTCTGCAGCCGACCTGCTGGCCGCGCCGTCTGACATTAGAACCGCGCTTGTGTGACCGACGCGCTTCAGCAGCTCGGCGGCGGCTGCGGCTGCTGGTCGTTCTGACTGTACCGGCAGTCAGCGCGGTCCGCCAAATGGAGAACGGCCGCCACCGAGGGACGTGAGCCGACTACCTACCGGAGGACTCCGGGGGGACGCTCCACTCCGGGGGACCGGGGGCTGCGCCTCTCCGGGGGGACAAGTCGCTCCGGGGGACCAGGGGACGCTCCACTCCGGGGACATGCCACTCCGGGGGGACTGTGGACGCTTCACTCCGGGGGGACACGTCACTCCGGGGGACCGGGAGACACGCCACTCCGAGGGGACCGGGGCAAGGCGATCCGGGGCCGGCCGACGATCCACCCTCTGGCCGGCCCAGTGACCGATCGATGATGGGCGATGACGCGGAAACTACGCAGACTAATTTGGGACAAGGTCTCTGATTGGCGTAGTGAGGGCCCCCTACACGAGTCGCAATGGTCGTATGGTCGCAGGTTATCAGGCCTGATAGCGATGTCTCGCTGGACTTGAACGGGACTGACTCGCGTTGTTTAACGTTGAGAACGGATGCTTTATGCAAGTCGCAAATTGCCTTTCATTTTCAGAGAGAAGATAAAGTGACAAAAGCGAGCAGATTAAATATACCACATCACTGTTTCATTAAGCATTTCCAGAGTAATTTGTCTTCATGATATAACGGTACACGCTATCGTTTAGCTAAACCAGTGTATACCCTGTGCTGTGCAAGTGTCATCACAGCGCATTGTGTTCATCTATTGTCTCTCCTCCGGCAGGGTGTTTAAGAAGAGTTCCCCGAACGGCAAGATCACAGTGTACCTGGGCAAACGGGACTTTGTCGACCACATCACACACGTCGATCCTATAGGTGAGTACCAGCGCCGCCATCCGATAAATGACAGCGGTAGTTGGAATGTGATCGGGGTTTGGAATGTGATAGAGAGTTTGGAATGTGATAGAGAGTTTGGAATGCGATATGGAGTATTACGGGATCAGTGGGGCAATGTTCTGTACCGGTGATCCGGGGTCGACGGAAGTCATCTCTGATCGACTGTTATTCAGCCGTCTCAGCGCCATGACCTATCGAGAGGCCGGTGCAGCCAGGGTGCAGCGGCCACCAGCGGCGATAGTGGCTTCTCGTCGTGCGCTCCGCGGTTTGCGACATACTTAGCACTTTAGCAGCCACATAACTTTTTAGTTGAGCGCTTATATAACTATGACTGTGTTATAATTATAACTGTTGTTATAACTGTTGAGGCGCTTATATATAATTTATTAGGGTTGAGGCCAAATCATTGTCACATCATTAGCACTTGTCCGGCCAGCTTCGGCTTGATTTTCCTTCATCTCCGTGTGTGCGCTGGTCTCCCCGCCGTGTCCCCCTGTGTCCTTTCCGTGTCTCTCTGTCGTGTCTCCTTGCCGTGTCTCCCTGTCTTCCTGCCGTGTCTCTCCGCTGTGTCTCCTGGGCTCACCACCTTGTCTCCACCCTCTCTGTCGTACGATAAGGCGGCAGGTTGGCACAGCGGTAAGATCCCATGACGTGATGCTGGCGCGGTGTCCCGGCCGGGTGTGCCGCCGTCACTCTGCGCGCGGCGCCGGGTGTCCCGCCTCTAACACGACTGGCGGCGCTTTATCGTCGTGCCCGACGTCTCGCAGGCCCCGCCCTTGCCCTGTCCTCTCTCCCTGTTCCTCCGTAGTAGCTCATGTAGACACTCTGACTGGCTGGCTGGCTGGCTGGCTGGCTGGCTGGCGGCGGGCCAGCGAAGGTCTCCGCCGTGCCGACGCCGCCAGCGCCGCTGTTTCGTGAGAGGCAGGCATTCGGCCGCCGAGGGTGTTTGCCGAAATCAGCCAAGCCAAATACTGTTACGATCTAGTTCTGACGTTTCGCGACCGTTACAGACACCCCAGAGTCGGTTTTCGGGGAGGGAGGGGGAGGGTCTTGGCTAGTCGGGAATGCGGTCTGAACTATTCGCGGCGACGGAGTATTTGTGTTCGTTCGCTGTTACGTTTGTTGCTTTCATCATCTTTCTCTGTATGTGCTAAGTTTCGCATCTGTTTTGTGAAGCGTCTGGTGATTATTTTGGCCTGTGGGATGAAAGGGGCAGAGTCATGGGAGCTGTTTTGAAGTTCCTCTTTCATTCTTTATCTTCTATTATTGCAGTTGAATATACGTTTCGATATCGCAGTGGTTGGGCTGGTTAAGAGTCGACCGTGACTACCAGGTATCTAAGTACCTGCCCCGATTGGGACTGGCGACAGTCACCCCTATCAATTTCAGTTAATTCCATCGCGTGTCTGTGGCGCGTGGCGTACGTGTGCCTGTTTCATGGACGGCTAGCTCATCGACCGGGTGACTCACCTGCCCCCCCCTCCGGTGGGTGTCGCCAAATTAACGGTCACCCTCTGCCGCCGCTGCTGCCGTCCCCGGCACGTGGTGTGACGGCACGTGATGTGGCGGTCTGCCCTCGCCTGCCTTCGTTTGCCACGCTGATCTGACCTTGTCTGTTACTGACCTGTGGCCTTTCTCATTAAACGTTTGGTTAGTAAAATTATGTAGTATAGTTTGTAAGGTTGTGAAGTATAGTTGTAAGTTGTGTTCATTAAAGCAAACTACACAACTTACTTTACCACTCGCGAGAACTCTGCAATTGTACTACAGAAGCGCTACGGTGCTTTTTAAATCGATTTTTTTACGAACCTACTACAATACAGATCTACTACTCTTTATGGAACACCATCAGTTAGTAGGTTTGTGAACTTGAAACTTACAATTTTACTTACTGTAGTTAGGGGGATTGTTTTGGGGGGGGGGGGGGGGAAATATTTATGGAGAAACAGAGCATGGACTTGTTGTTTTGCCTCGCGGGCCCGTCCTGTCACGGTTCGTCGCGACACGCCAGCTGTTCGCCGACCGTGGAAGCGGGTGGACAACCGATTGCGACAGCATGTGATGATTCTCTGAAGATTTCGACGTCGTTGGGCGGAACAGGGCGTGGGCCTTGGACGGGTTTCGGAATGCGAAGCCAGGGCGTTGGCGATCGCTGGCGAAAGGAGGATGGGATAGAGAGATCGGGGCTGGAAGGGAGGACCAGAGGAAAGCGGGAATTATCGGGAAGCAACCAGAATTCAAAAATATAGTTGGTATGTAGTGGAAGGGGATTTGGGGCAGTGAGAAGTGTTGGCATGGTTAAGCCATACGTGTAACAGAAATAGGTCAAGGAGTTATAGAGTTAGAGCCGAGTTGAGTGGGTCAGAACTCGGACGTGTCGTGCCTTGATGGATGGATGGATGACCGCCTGGGCCTCTGCCAAGCGGGACGTGCCGGCGGCCGAAATGGAGAAAGAAGAGTGACAGAGCGAAAGAAGAAGAGTGATCAATGATCATCAAGGCGTCTGGACTCTGGAGAGCTGTTGAAAGTCGCAGTGGCCGAGTTGTTGCGACCTTGGCAACTGGAGCTGTTTGTGGCTCTCCCACTTTATCACGCGCTGTCGTTTCTCGCCATGCTCTCACTTGGTTCATCACTCACTGTCGTGTTCAATAGGTCGGACACCACGCTCCCTCGAGGGTCGGCCACCGCGCTCCCTCGAGGGTCGGACACCGCGCTCCCTCGAGCCCGGATAGGTCGGCCACCCGCGCTCCCTCGAGCCGGATAGGTCGGGACACCTGCGCTCCCTCGAGCCCGGCCACCCACGCTCCTCGAGCCCGGATGTCGGCCACCACGCTCCCTCAGCCGGATAGGTCGGCCACCACGCTCCCTCGAGCCCGGATAGGTCGGACACCGCGCTCCCTCGAGCCCGGATAGGTCGGCCACCTCGCTCCCTCGAGCCCGGCGCCCACCACGCTCCCTCGAGCCCGGATAGGTCGGACACCACGCTCCCTGGAGCCCGGCGCCCTCCACGCTCCCTCGAGCCCGGCGCCCTGCCATTGCTCTGGCTTCGCCTCGCCCTCGGCTTGTTCTGGCTGAAAGGGCGGTATCGACTGAAATGGTTCACGGTCTTAAATCGTCGGTTTGTCGATATGTTTTGTATCTGTTCTCTCTGTATTTTGACGATTTGTTTGCCTAATCGGTTGCGATAAGCCACCTCTGCGGTCATTTGTATATCATGCCGTTTGGGCTCCCAAATGCTGCCCGATTCCCTACAACTTCATCGTTTTTTCTGCTTCTCATCTCTGCTCACAATTATCCTCCCATTTTTCTATCTAGATCAGTCGTCGATCTGTATTCTCCCTCTGTGACGCAAATGAACGCCGTTCGACAATCTCGCAACCTCTCCTACCGCGCTAGTGCGCTCTTATGACGCGCGTCGCACATTGTCCTGCCTCTCCGCTCGAGTTAATGGGCAGCGCTCCGAGCGGAATACGTAGCTGTCCCAGGCACCCGTATCCGGCTCGGGCGAGGAGCGGAATAATCTATATTGAGATCGCCGTCATCCGCTGCGAGAATCGCGCCTGTGTAAGGTGTAGACATTGGAAGGGCGGGGGCAGATCCGGTACCAGACCGGGGTCTTAATTGGAGACGGTTTGTCGTCGAATGGCGTTGCATGTGTGGGTGCGAGTTGACGGGATGGTCTTTCGGGTGGGACGGAGCAGGGCGAAGCTCCCGATATTAATAGGATAGCGAGTATGGACATACGATTAGCGTTGGGGTCGGTGGTTGTGTGTTTCACCTTCTGTGTTTTGGGTCAATAATATGGAGTGAAGTGACCAGTCGTGGCCGTCGAGTGACGTCATCAGTCGCGAGGGCAGCCTAGGTGTAGAAGTGCTACTGACGGCGGTCAGAGGGCCATTTTTAATGCGGGAAGTCAAAGCACGGATGCCTAAGTGGTCCCGATAGTGGAGTCTGATCTGAAGGCGCTGCAGCGTGAAACCCGGGAAGCTTCTTGCAAAAGCTCCGAAAATTCTTGTTTTGACTGTTCTGGCCTTTCAACTGTCAGTTGTCAAAGCTCTACCGATCCTGTGATCGCGCGGCGCTGAGAGGACGCATCTGCTGCGAATGCTTTCTGAACACAGGATCTCAGCAATCATCCACGCGATAGCATGTTTCTGAAAAAAACGATTAGATCTATGGTTGATCTATATTTGATTACAGCTATTGGCGTGTATCATTATTTCGTTTGAAACTACGCTGGTCGGATGGCATTGGCACTGGCTGTTGATTTGTTGGCTCCCCGTTTTTCGTTCTCCGGTGCGATTATTTATAACTAAGTCAACTGCTGGGATACTGCGCTTCGGATGAAGCGTGTCAGGCTGGTGTACGCTTCTGGTCTTGAGTTGGCAGATGTTGCTGCGAGAAATCTGAATCCCTAAGGACTTTGGGAGGCAGGGGAGGCAGCACGAGTGCAAAGTAGCTTGTCAAATACACAGGGAAGTTAAAGTTATACTAGCAAGCTCGATAGACGTTGGAGACCGTATAAGTAACCTAAGCTCGAAGTTCTATTGATTCAATGAACCAATCCATTCCGGCATTAGATCATTTGCAGGAAGTTTGATCTGGCTTGGCAAATGTATTATTCTACTTTGTAGACGAGTTGGTTTGCTCGCATAAAGAATTTGTGAAGTTAAAGTTTGCTCAGATGCTAAAAGAGAAAATGTGATATTTTATGAGAACTACATATATGACTATTCGTTCTTTGTTGCGGCCCGTTGAGTTTGAGTCCTCTCATGTCCATTGTGAGTGAAATAATTTACATCCGCCTCAACCGTACGGTGTCTAACTAAAACTTCCCTGTGTCGCCGACAGATGGCGTTGTTCTGGTGGACCCGGAGTACCTGCGGGACCGTAAGGTGTACGGCCACGTACTGGCGGCGTTCCGGTACGGCCGCGAGGACCTGGACGTGCTGGGCCTGACGTTCCGTAAGGACCTTTACCTGGCCTCAGAGCAGATCTTCCCGCAGCCGGAGAACAGCAAACGGCCGCCCACTCGGCTACAGGTGAGACATACTGAAGTGATCCCGACATGGCCAGGACCTGTCGTCATCGACGATAGCGGCTGGCCAGCACCTGTCGTCATCGACGATAGCGGCGGGATTTGGACATGCTGCGGGGATTTGGACATGCTGCGGCTGTGGCCAGCACCTGTCGTCATCGACGATAGCGGCGGGATTTGGAGAGCGATGCGCTTCGTTCATTGATTGAGCGGAACTGGACGTGCTGGGTTCCCCTAACTAGCCCGATTCCCCTCCGTCCTATGATCCGAGGTCAGTCACCTTTCTGTTCTTCGTGGTTTTATCTTTTCATGGTTATGCTATGTTATTACTGACATTTCTCCTTTATCCATGGTTCTGTTTTGGCTGATATTTCTCCTTCCCATGGTTCTCCCGCTTTCTTTGGCTTTCTTTTCACTGACATTTCTCCTTTTTATGGTTCCAGGATAACCATCCTTTCTCCTTCTGATGGATCCGAACCCCAGAATCAACAAGAGGAGCTATTGAATGGTAATACAAAGGTCAATTTGTCTTCTATTGAAGCAGAATGAGTAATTTAGCAAAAACAAAATGGTAATCAGACTTTTTCGGAGCCCGCACGCGCTTTACGTGGTCACGTTTCTTTATGGCCGTTTGCTCACTATTCCGTGCTTTCGGATTTAAGTTGCAGGGCGCCTGTGCAGTTGTCCCTTCGGGCTGGGCGAAACTAAGTGCTTTTTGATGTTTGTGGTGGCTTGCCGTATTCAGTGTTTCAGTTGTTCGCTTTCGACTAAATCGTGCATCGCTTGAAGGGATAGTGCCACCTCGCGGGCGATTATATAGTATTTGGTGGGTATTGGACGGTGGATTAAGCGTGTCCGATTTCACCTGTAAAGTCTGGTTCCCGAAACTCCCCATTAGATCAAAAAATACATTTGCACCTCCAATGATTGGCAATCATTCGTGAAATTGGATTTGCCACCTCACTATTTTGAATCATTTCTTTGTGGACTACAATTTTATTTTGAATATTGCAAACTCAACATCACCATTATGTCAGTGAACTTTAGAATTAAAATGCGTATGCAGTTAATTATGTTGTCAACAACCTTAGCTTCTTTTCCTAATACAATAGCATAATGGCTATG
Organism: Semibalanus balanoides; assembly: GCA_014673585.1. Taxonomy (NCBI): domain Eukaryota; kingdom Metazoa; phylum Arthropoda; class Thecostraca; order Balanomorpha; family Balanidae; genus Semibalanus; species Semibalanus balanoides. The sequence continues at coordinate 125,662 of VOPJ01006074.1, forward strand.
GCTCGACTTTTGGCCGTAAAAGTTAAGTGACGTTACCTTATAGCACATACAGACTTGTCAAGGTCAAGTCTCGGCGAATAGACACGTAACAGTTGCGTCGATTTGACAACCCAAACAGGATGAGAGCAGCCAGCTTTAATTTAGTGCTGAGGACAGCTGGACCAACGTTTTGGAGTCAGAAAAAATGCCGCTACATTGCTTTAGGGCAAGTTTGAGCAAAAACTGTTGATTCCCACCATTCATTTTTTTTTTTAAATCTTCCGGGGTGGCCCTATCCCTTTAAGGCCAGTTGCATCTGACAATAGGCGCCAGTTGTGGCTTTGTTTGGGGCTCCTTACAGCTAGACTAAGCTCACTGGAGTTCCCATCGTAAAAGGTTGAAGTAAACCTGGTATTGGCTGGTATTTCCTCGTGCCGAAGAAACTAATTGAAACGATGTCGGCACATTTTCCTTCCCTCGGCTCCATTCCACCGAGCTTTGGACGCTGCCTGCGGCAAAAAGATAAAATAAAGCAAGCCAAAGTCCATCGTTCTGAGAAACTTGTGTATTGGTTGAAAGCTTTGCTATGTCATCATAAGCTTGAATGCAAACTGTAGGAAAGGTGTGCCGCATTGCTGAGATCTTTATACTCAGTTTTGACTGGCGGGCATACGAAAAGGACCTATGAATCACTCCACTTCCGGCTCTATAAAGTCTCTTCCATCATCCTCTGCAATAAAATGACGGATTCCGTATTGCTGACATTTGAAGAGAGAGGAAAAAAATCGTCTGAAACTTGCCTAGATCACGGAAATCTCTCAATTTGTGTCATTGAAACAGCTAGAAGATATTGAAAGCGCTTGGACTGGTATTCCTATGAGAGTGCGTCCTATGAAACCTCCAATAATTCAACATTATGTGCGTCTTGCTCATAGCCTGAATGCACAAGTTTCCCTGATATATGAGGAAGTGGTGGGGCGTCAATAAGACGTAATGTCAGTATCTCCAGCTCCTTTTAGGTGTGAGTGTGTGTGGGGAGGGGTTGAACGGTAGAGTGGGGCAACCTGAGTAGAACACAAGGAAGTTACTTATCGGGGAGTTTGGGAGCCCTTCTTCGACTTATTTACCTCTCTCTGGGTAGAGAAGACCATGTTTCGGGGCCGGGATCTTCACCCCCCCTCTGTACAGAGGGGGCAGTGTCGGGGGGGGGGGGATATTGACCTCCCTCTGGACGGGAGGGGCAGTGTCTTGGAGACCGGTGTCACGCCGCTCCTGGTCTGACCGTAAGACCAGCCGAACGTCATCCGACCGGTCCTTAACTGCAGACACCATGCGCCCCAGAGCCGTCCGGGGGGATGTCGGCAGATGTCAGGACTCCCAGCCGCTACCGGTGTTCCGTGCCGTCTGGGGTCGTTATGTTTATCTTCCTGCTGTTCAGGGAGCATCACAGTGGGTGTAAGGTATCTGAAATTGCCAGGTCAAAGTCCTAAAGCCGGATTACTATCAGTTTATATTCTGGAATGTTTCTCAAAGTGTCATTTCCCGAATAGTTTCCTCATTTTACTGTGGATTGTTGTTGTTTCATTGTTGGCAGATATGAAATATAAAAATGCTGAAATACTCCTGTAAAATGTTGATACCCCATCACGTAACATTTTATTAAATTCGCTTCCACATGTGTCAATAGGCGTGTTTACACCGCACTAAATATATTCCGCGGAAAATTTTCCACGGATATTCTTTGTACATTTTCGCCGTAAATTTCCCTAGATTTTGGGTACAGTTCTTCCGATCTACTTTCTTACGCGTGTCTGCTCGCGTGTCGTTTGCTGCGCCTATGCGACGAGATCAATTTATGGCCTTTCCGCGATTGTGAAAAATTGTCCGCGGAATATATTTAGTGCGGTGTAAACAGGCCTATTTATTCCCATAATTCAAACATTTCACATATTGGATACGGTTATCATATCAGAATCAGATCAGATCAGAAGGTTGCCGGACACTGACATTGCATTTCATTCATTCATTCAATGGACTCGATTGTCTTGTTTGGTCTCTCAAAAAGGTCTGTCAGTGGCTGATGCATACCGTTTGTGCGCTAGCTGATGGACTGAGGGTACACGTAAATCACGATTTCGCTTATGAATTTACAGCAACGAATACGCATTGGGGATACGTTTATTTCCTTGAACGTTGCAAAATTTAGGATCACTCGAAATAGGTGTGAACTGTAGCAATAACTACTGTTTCCGACATTTTCGAAATATTAGCTCCCAGTACTTTGAAAATCCTGTCTCTTTTTAAGCACTGATAACGCCAGATAATACCAAACTTATTCATAATCTATACGTTATGGATTCGCTCACTATTTGTCGCAAATGAAGCCTCCCCAATGAATCGCTATCGCCGCACACGTCAGCCATTCACTGAGAACCGGCCGTGACTCGTTCATTCAGTGTCGACCGAGCTGACCAGGCTGGCCTCCGGCTGGCGTACTACATGCCTGGCCAGAGTCCACGGCCGTGACACACAGAGCTCTCTGTTTATTGCAGTGGGGTGCGGCAGGCGTCGGTCTGTTGTCGCCGGCGTACCCTGCCGGGACGGGGGGGAGAGGGGCGACCCTTGCTAGGTGATGAATGCTGGTGCCAGTGAGGCAACAAGCCGTGGCGCGACGTTTAATAAACAAGGCCGTCAGACGGTGAGAAATACTGCCACTTCTGTGGTAGGAAAGTTGGTGCTGGTTAGGGTGGCATTTAATGTAAAAATTACAGATTAATTGTAAAACAGACTGAATTGATGAGCTAAAATCAACCTGAGGAGTCGGTACGCCCTAAAACCCCAATTAAGAAACAAAGGACTGAATTGATTATATGATTGATCATCATTGAGGTCGCCGGGAGTTCTGTGCTATGTTGTTATGAGTTGCCTTATGCTCCAAAAACTGCATAACCATAGTATCATTCAGTTTTAATATAATTAGTAATTTTGGAGGAAGCATAGGATGCCCTCAAATTCCAAGAGTTGGTTGACATTTGCACCCATTTTAGACGTGACACGTTTCAGGACGATATAAATGTATCATACTTATGGACAAGCCGATACTAATGATTAACAGCAATTAACAAGAACACCTACCACTCCCTAAAAAACTAACTCCAACACATGCCTCTCGTCTTGGGCCATTCCAGATTGACTTCCCGACCTTGCCCCTCCATTTCGGCCGTCACCCCGCGGCGAATTGACAGATCGTGCACACCCACATGTCGCGCGTCGGCTATCCACTCTCCCGTCTGTGTATATTTACACCGCGTCCGCCAGACCCGTACAGACGACTGTAACCGGCATGTCGCGCCGGACGGCCTGACGTCACTTCATCACTATACCGGGGGGGCCCCGTTCTTTGATACGGCCTACGTTCACTGTCATCACTATTACGGCCCGTCTACGGCTGACCATCACTGTCATCACTATACGGCCCGTTGACGGCCTGAACTAACTTTCATCCCACTATACGGCCCGTCTACGGCTGACATCACTGTCATCACTATACGGGCCCGTCTTGACGGCCTGACGCGAACGTCATCATATACGGGCCCCGTACTGACGGCCTGACGTCACTGTCATCACTATTACGGCCCGTCTGACGCTGTCATCACTGTCATCACTATCGGACCCGTTTCTGAACGCCTGATCGTCACTGTCATCACTATACGGGCCCGTCTACGGCATGACATCACTGTCATCACTATACGGGCCCGTCTGAACGGGCCTGACGTCACTTTCGATCACTATACGGGCCCGCTGACGGCCTTGACATCCACTGTCGATTCACTATACGGCCCGTCTGACGGTCTGACGTCACGTCATCACTATACGGCTACCGTCTGACGGCCTGACTCACGTCATCCACTATACGGACCCGTCTGACGCCTGACAATCACTGTCAATCACTATACGGCCCGTCTGACGGCCTGAGTCAGCTGTCATCACTATACTGGCCCGTCGGACGCCCTGACATCACTGTCCATCACTATACGCCTGTTCGACGCCTGCGTCACTTGTCATCACTATACGGGCCCGTCTTACGGCCCTGACGTCACTGTAGATACTTTCGTGGGCCTGTCTGACATCACTGTCATCACTATTGCGCTGCCCGTCTTGACATCACCGTCATTCGACATGTGCGGCCCGTCTCTGACCATGCACTGTCGATCACTATGCGGCCCGGTCTGACATGCACGTCATCACTATTGTGGCCCTGTCTGACATCCACGTTCATCACATACGGGCCGTCTGACATCACTGTCACACTATCGGCCCGTCTGACATCACTTTATCACTATGCGGACCGTCTGACATACTTCATCACTAGGCGGGCCCGTCTAAAACACTGTCATCACTATGGGGGCCCCGTCTGACATCACTGTCATCACTATGCGGACTACTTGACATGACTGTCATCACTATGCGGGCCCGTCTGACATCACTGTGCATCACTATAGCGGCCTGTCTGACATCACTGCTCATCACTATGCGGGCCCTCTGACATCACTGTCATCAAACTATCGGGCCCGTCTGACATCACTTGTCATCACTTATGCGCGGCCGGTTGACATCACTGTCCACTATGCGGGCCCGTATGACATCACTGTCACACTATGCGGACCCGTCTGACGATCACTGTTCAGTCACTATGCGGACCCGTTCTGACATCACTTTCATCCACTATTGCGGTCAAAACCGTCTGACGTCACTGTCACACTTAAGCGCCCCTCTGGACATCACTGTCATCACTATACGGGCCCGTATACGGACCTGACGTTCGACTGTCATCACTATACGGCCCGTCTGACGGCCTACATCACTGTCACACATATACGGGCCCGATCTGACGCCGGCGTCACTGTCATCACTATTACGGGCCCGTCTGACGGCCTGACATCACTTCATCACTATACGGGCCCGTCTGACCGGCCTTGGCGTCACTGTCATCACTATACGGCCCGTCTACGGTCCTGACGTCACTGCCCCAATCACTTTTTGGGCCTGCTCTGACATTCACTGTCATCCTCACTATGCGGCCCGTCTACAATCACTGTCATGCACATGCGGGCCCGTCTGACATCACTTGTCATCACATGCGGGCGCCGTTTGACATCACTGTCATCACTAACGGCTCTGTCTGACATCAAAACTTCATCATCTATCGGGCCCGTTCTGACATCACTGTTCATCTACTATGCGGGCCCCGTCTGACATTCACTGTCATCACTATGCGGGTCTGTCTGACATCACTGTCATCACTATACGGCCTGTCTGACATCACTGGTCATCACATGCGGGCCCGTTCTGACATCACTGTTCATCACTATGCGGGCCCCGTCTGACGATCACTTCGATCTACTATGCGGCCGTCTGACATCACGGTGCATCACTATGCGGCCCGTCTGGACATCACTGTCATCACTATACGGCCTGTCTGACATACACGGTCATCACCTAGTGGCCCTCCTGACATCACCTGTCATAAATATGCGGCCCGTCTGACATCACCTGTCATCACTATGCGGCCCGCTCGACATCCACTGTCATCACTATGCGGCCTGTCTGACATCACTGTCTCACTATGCGGGCCCGTCCTGACATTCCACTGTCAATCACTATGCGGCGCCGTCTGACATCACTTCATCACTATGCGGGCCTGTCTGAAAACATTCACTGTCATCACTATGCGGCCCGTCTGACACAACTGTCTTCATTTTATGCGACCCGTTCTGACACTGTCACAACTATGCGGCCCGCTCTGGACATCACTTGTCATCACTATTGCGGGCCCGTCTGACATCACTGTCATCGACTATGCGGGCCTGCTGACATTCACTGTCTATTCACTATGCGGGCCCGTCTGACAGTCACTGTCACACTATGCGGCCCGCTGACATCACTGTCATCAAATAGCGGCCTGGTCTGACATCTGGAACTGTATCACTATGCCAGGGGACCGTCTACATTAACTTCATCACTATGCGGGCCCGTCTGACATCACGTCATCACTATGCGGTTCGTCTGACATCACTGTCATCACTAGTTGCGGGCCTGCGACATCACTGTCATACACTATGCGGGCCCGTCTGACAATCACTGTCATCACTAATGCGGGCCCTGTCTGAGCATCCACTTCATCATTATGCGGCCCCTCTACATCCACTCTCATCGACTATGCGGACCTGTCTTGACATCCACATGTCGGGCCCTTCTGCATCACTTGTCATCACTATTGCGGCCCGTCGGACATCACTGTCATTCACTATACGAGCCGTCTGACATCACTATTCATCCACTATGCGGAACCTGTCGACATCACTGTCATCACTATGCGGGCCCGTTCTGACCACTCATCACTATGCGGCCCGCTTCGGAATCACTGTCATCACTATGCGGACCTGTCTGACATCACTTCATCACTATGCGGACCCGTCTGACATCCGACTATCACTAAATGCGGGCCTTGCTGACATCACTGTCATCACTATGCGGAAACCCGCTGACATCACTTCATCATTATCGGCCTGTCTGACAATCTGTCATCACTATGCGGACCTGTCGACATCATATTCATCACTATGCGGGCCTGTTCTGGACATCCACTGCATTCACTATGGCGGGCCTGTCTTGCATCACTGTCATCACTATGCGGCCCGTCTGACATCACTGTATCATTATTGCGGGGCTTGTCTGACATCACTGTCATCACTATGCTGGGCCTGTCTGACATCACTGTCATCACTATTGCGGGCCTTGTCTGACACACTGTCTATCACTATGCGGGCCTGGTTCTGACATCACTGTATCACTATGGCGTGCCTTCTGACATCACTGTCATCACTATGCGGGCCTGTCTGACCGATCACTGTCATCACTTATGTGGTCTGTCTGACATCACTGTCACACTATTGCGGGCTGTCTGACATCACTGTCATCCACTATGGCGGGCCTGTCTGACATCACTGTCATCACTATGCGGGCCCGTCATGAACATCACTATGCGTGCCCGTCTGACATCACTGTCATCCACTATGCGGCCTGTCTGCACATCATGTCATCACTATGTGGGTCTGTTGACATCACTGTCATTCACTATGCCAGGCCTGTCTTGACTCACTGTCCATCACTATGCGGGACCTGCTAACATCACTGTCATCTCACTATATGGGCCCGTTCTGACATCACTGTCATCATATGCGGGCCCGTCTGACATCACTGTCATCACTATGCAGCCCGTCTGACATCACTGGCCATCACTATGTGGGCCCGTCTGACATCACTGTCATCATTATGCGGGCCCGTCTGACATCACTGTCATCACTATGCGGCTGTCTGATTATCACTGTCATCACTATGTGGGTCTGTCTTGACATCACTGTCATCACTATGCGGGCCCCTGTCTGACATTCACTGTCATCACTATGCGGGAGCCTGTCGACATCACTGTCATCATTATGCGGGCCTGTCTGACATCACTGTCATCACTATGCGGACCTGTCTGACATCACTGTCATCACTATGCGGGCCCGTCTGACATCACTGTCATCACTATGCGGGCCTGTCTGAACATCACTCTCATCACTATGCGGGTCTGTCTGACGCCGATTCGTCGGACGGCAGAGCGCGCTACCGCGACCGGCTCAAGTGTCCATATCCATGCGATGGATATTGCGTTATTAGTAGAAGCTCAGCAATTTGTTATGGGCGCGATATAACTTCAGTTGTTACGGCGCCCTAAAGCCCTAATACACCACCATCTAAAAAAGCCCAGTAATCGATAGACTCAGCAACGATATCGCCAACGACCCGAGTTTACCAGATTCAATGCATACGACTTCCGAGCTAAACTAACCAGCTGCTGAACCAACTACCCCGTCGTGTCGTTTGTCTGTTCTGTGGCAGTGCCCCGTCTTTGCCGTGCGCTGTTGTCTGACCTTATGCCGCCCCTCCCTTCACAGGAGCGTCTGATCAAGAAGCTCGGCTCGAACGCGTTTCCGTTCTTCTTCGAGCTGCCGCCGCACTGCCCGGCCTCCGTCACGTTACAGCCGGCACCAGGTAGGCGTGACGCAGGAGTCGGGGGCGTGACGCAGGGGTCGGGGGCGTGACGCAGGGGTCGGGGGCGTGACGCAGGGGTCGGGGACGTGACGCAGGAGTCGGGGACGTGACGCAGGAGTCGGGGGCGTGACGCTGGCTCCCCGCTGACCGTCACCACTGGAGCTCTAGGTTTCTAAACCCGTCACTATTAGAGCTGCAGATTTAACGTCCTACAGCTGGTATAAACCCCGGGATGGCTTTTCGATCGGATTTTGATTCCATGCCCCGGGTTTTGCTTACTGATGCGAACGAAGAAGCAACCGGTTTGGGGGGCACTGGCCACCTTAGCCAAATATTCAGCGTTGGAAAGTATCCTCACTCTCTCCCGACTCCCGCTCCACATCCACTCCATATAATTGCCGCTCCATCACACTTAATACAGTAACTGTAACTGTCGACGCCCCAGATGAACTTTGACCGTAATTGCTGGGGCCACGGCCGCGTGCGTGATCCGACACTAGCCAGATTAGTGGGGCTGGTCGTCGTTACTCGCAGTTTCGTGAGGTATACGTCAGTCGTGCGGACGGTTGTGCGCTGACGTCTGTCCTGGGCTCACGATGTCGTGTGGTGACCCGTGCGGCCACTGTAATGTGCGGCCTGTGCAAGGGTTGAACGTAGGCGTCGCTGCGTCACGTGCAGGGATGGGCAGTAGGCGCTGCTGCATCGCGTAGGAAGAGGGCGCGGCTCGCTTCTGGTGAACTTGGTTCGTGAGTTGAGCAGGACGGAAAGTACTGGTTCGTGAGTTGAGCAGGACGGAAAGTACTTGGTTAGTGAGTTGAGGAGGACGGAAAGTACTTGTTTCGTGAGTTGAGCAGGGTGGAAAGTACTTGGTTCGTGAGTTGAGCAGGATGATTGTCGTTCCAGCAATGTAGGACTGTTGTTTTTGGCAGATTGTGATCTCCTTAAACATATGTTTCGGTCCGGCTCCGGCGATATCGTATTGGTCCTACAAAGCGACCCTTACCGCTGGGTCCTGAGCGGTGAAGTTTTGCTCCTCGTTCCCCGCCGGCGCCGTTGTGATGATACTTTCTCCACCAGTGACGTACTGTCACCCTGTCTCTGGCTGCGTTGCCCTCAAAACATCTCAATGCATTTGCATTTTCGCAATTAATTTGTTCAATGCTCGATTTCTCAATGCAGCTCCCCCCCATACACACGTCAGACGCATGCCGTGGTGGCGGCCTAACCCGCCGCTCCTTATCTGAGCACTTCCTGCAGCGAGCTGGGCGAACCAGGCTGCGACGCCCGCCAATCAGCAGGAGGTCACTTCCCTCTCCGTCCCTCCCCCGTCCCCTCTCTGTCCTGCCTCTATACCCTCACCTCTCCAATCCGCCTTCCCGACAGACGCAACCCCCATGCGCCCGGACCGGACCCGCATCGTCCCCTAGCACGCGCTCCTGCCACCTTACGCTGGCTCCTGTCACCGCTCCCGCTGGGTGCGGTGCGGGTGGGGACATGGCGGCATTGCCCAGGTGACGGTGGGAAAGGACCACCCAGCCGTGCTGGTGGGCGGCCGGTAGAAGGATTCTTGCCGAGTACTCAGTGACCTGATTGTCGAACGTTCCAGGGGAGGTGTCTGTGCACCACCTGATTAGGTTTCGTGACTGCCCCACCTGATCCGCAAGTGTTCTGCCGCGAGGCCGACCCCGTCCCCTTCGCGCGCTGCTTCGCGTTCCCCACGCCCTCCGGCACCTATCCAGTATGTGACCGGTTTCGTTCCTCTGTCTCCGGTGTGTAGTCGGTTCGACTGGTGGGACGCGCACTATCACCTGTCGTCGATCCGGGGGAGGTGTCAGTGACCTGTGTCGTGTCTGGGGAGGTGTCAGTGACCTGTGTCGCGTCTGGGGATGTGTCGTGACCTGTGTCGCGTCCGGGGGAGGTGTTGTGACCTGTGTCGCGTCGGCGGTGGAGCGGTTTGTTCACGTGACCTGTGTCGCACCGATGACAGCCTCCCCGCGCCTCGTGCCAAACGCCGACCGGAGGGGAGTTGTCAGTAACCTGTGTCGGTATTCGGGGGGGACGGGTTGTCTGACCTGTGTGCGTGTCCTGGTGGTTCGCGTGCGTCGGGGAGCCCCGGTGTGTCGGGCACTCCGATATTGTCGCGGTCCGTAGGGAAGTTTGTTCAGTAACCTGTGGTCTGCGTCCACGGAAGGGAGGTGTCCGTATGTGACCCCTGTGTAAGACCGAGGAGGAAAACACTAACACCACACCCAAAATGCAAAAAACAACCGGACAAAAAGGAACCGACACAAACAACACCGCCACCAACAATCCGCAAAAAAGCCCACACACAAACAACACAATCCAGCCAACAACCACCCCCACCCCACGAAGCAGCCGCCAAGCCCCACCCACAGCTAATCCCACGACCAACCAGCAACCGTACGCCCCTAGCGCCCCGCGCCGCACCGCCTGTCGCGCGACACCGCACCAACAACCAGGACCCCAGCCCCTCCAGGCGCGAAGGTGTCCCCCCGTGACCTGTCGTACCACGTAACGACCTGATTGTCGCAGTCCGGGAGGTCCCCTAAACCCTACTGATCGTACCCGTAATGCTCGCCACGCTCCCGGGGCACGAGGCCCTGATTCACCGAACGTCGCGGCTCTCAGCCACCACGCCCAATAAAACCCTAAACTACGCCCCAGACAAAAACCACAAACCGGCAGGAACCGTTGCACAACAGAACCGTGTCCGTGACCCCCCACCCACCGCACCTCGTTCCCACCCACATAACACTCACCGGGTATTTGTCGCTGTCCGGCACCAAGGCTGAACGAACCCACGACACCGCCTCACAAACCCACAAACGCACAACCACAGCCCAGCCCACCACCGGCACGAGAACCCCCCTGCTCACACAGTGACCTGATCGGTGTCAAACAGCCGCAGCCTGACGCACCGCGGTAGCAATGTCGCCACCGGCAACAAAACTAACTAACAAAAACAATCAAAAACAACCACACCACCAAACACGCCAACACAAACACACACACAACACAACACCACTAACCACCACACCACACACACTACACGCAGCACACACACCACACAAGACATTACAAACCACAACACACCCCACACACACATAAACAGACACCACACACTACACACACACAACACACACACACGACACCACCCAACACCAACCCACACACAACAACACACACGCACACAACACACACCACCATCACCACACCCACACACCACACACACACACACACACACACACACACACACCACCCAAACCACCCCGCCACAACACACAACAACAAACAAGCCACCACACACACCAGGCAACAAGAACCACGGACAACAGCCCATCAACAACAAAAAAACAACAACAAAAACAAAAAGGGACCCCAAAAGAGGAGGCAAAAATCCCCGAAACACAAAAAAACAAAACAAACGGTCAAATGTCAATAAACAAACAAACAAAGAGACGACCTGTGTCGTGACCCCTACTGAACTAACTGACTTTGTCGCCAGCTACGTACAAACTCGGCGCGTCGAGCAAGGTGTCGTGACCTCAATGCATCAGGGTCCAGGGGGAGGTGTTACGTGGACCTGTGTCGTGACCTGGTTGTCGTGCGTCCGGGGTGAAGGGAAAACGTGTCGTACCTGGTCGTCCTAAGCTAGTGTCGGCGTCTACGGCAAGGAGTTGTCAGTGACCTGTGTGCGTTGACCTATGTCCTGGCGTTCGAGGGTGAGGGTCTTGACCTGTGTCGTGACCTGTGTCGCGTCCGGGGGATGGGGTGTCGTGACTGTGTCGTTTTCGTGACTGTGTTCGCGTCCGGGGGAGGTGTCGTGACCTGATGTTCGTGACTATGTCCGTTCGAGGAGTGTCGTGACCTGTGTCTGTGACCTGTGTCGCGTCCAGGGGAGAGTGTCGTGACCTGTGTCGTGTCTGGGGAGGTGTCGTGACCTGTGTCGCGTTCGAGGGAGGTGTCGTGACCTATGTCGCGTTCGAGGGAGGTGTCGTGACCTGTGCCGTGTCTGGGAGGTGCGGAGGTGAGTATAGACCAGCAGCGCCTACAACAGGGGCTGGCGGACTGGCTGGAGATGCCTGTAGAAGCGGCGGTGAGGCGGAGATGGCGAGCGTGGCCCAGGTTTATGAGCGCAACTGCTGTGTAGTATGCAGTGTACACTGTATAACAATATCGCGGGCGCTGATCTGAACCATGTCTACAGAGCCGGGCGAGGAGGTCCTGTGGATGGGCCAGCACAGAGCCTAGGATAGGATGCCGTGGACGGCGGGCGCTGGTCTCATCTCATTATCACCGCCCTGCCGCTGCGGCCAAGCAGCTCGCGTGTTTCTCCGGCAGTCACGGCACCGGCCGCTCGGCTACCGATTAGGTCCATCCGCGTCTCCCTTCTCCTGTTCCTCTTCTCTCGTCTCCTATTTATCATCCCCGTCTCCTACCTCCTGTCTCCCATCTCAAGTATCTCGTCTTCCTCTCCCGTCTCCCACTTCCGGTCTCTCACCTCCCATCTACACTAGCAGCACACATTACTTTCACGACGTTGTGACAACGTTTTCACGACGTAATTACGTCGTATGAACGTTGTCTTGACGTTGTCAACGTTGACATGACGTTGTCAACGTTGACATGACGTTGTGACAACGTTATGTGCTACTAGGGTACCATCCCCATCGTCCATCTCCCATATTCCATCTCATGTCACGCATCCCATCTCCCGTCTCTCATCTTTGTCTCCCAGCTCCCAGTTCTCAGCTCTCATCTCCAATTCCTCGTCTCCCGTGGAGACTGGCTATTGCTGGACTGAACCCTCGGATCGCGTGCGGCCCGACAGGGCGGCGGAGATTTATGCTGTCAGCCCGGCCGGACTGACTGACTTCGCCCGCGGTGCCGGGCTGGGCTCGGCTGTGGCTGGGGCTGTGGCCGGGCTTGTTGGCCGGGCGGTGGTGGGCTGTTGGCTGGTGTGGCTGGGCTGTTGGCCGGGCTGTGGCATGAGCCGGTGCTGGGCTGTGGCCTGGGCTGTGGCTGGCTGTGCGGGCGGTTGGCCGGGCGGGCCGGGCGGTGGCTGGGCTGTGGACGTGAAGCTGTGGCTGGGCTGGGCCGGGCGGTGGCCGGGCTGTGCTAGCGTGTGGTGGGCTGTGGGCTGGGCTGTGGCGGGCTGTGGCTGGGCTGTGGCTGGGCTGTGGCTGGGCGGTTGGCTCGGCTGGTGGCGGGCTGTGGCCGGGGCGGTGGCGGGCGGTGGCCGGGCGGTGGCTGGGCCGGTGGTCGGCGGTGGCTGAGCTGTGGGCCGGTGGTGGTTGGCGGTGCCGGGCAGGTGGAAGCTGGGCGGGGCCGGGCGGTAAACCGGGCGGTGGCTGGGCGGTGGCTGGTGCGGTGGCTGGGCGGTTGGCCGGCGGTGGCTGGGCGGTAACCGGGCGAGTGTGGCTGAAAGCTGTGGCCGGGTGTGTGGTTGGCGCGGTCGCCTGGCTCTGCCCAGCAATGCAGCTCGACTCCGGCGGGAGGTGGCGTTTTTGCGTGATGAGACCATCAGCGGCTCGGCAGCGGTCTGAGAGGGCAGACGAACTGGTTGGCGGTTGGCGTGCCGATGTGTCGGTGTTTCGTTGTCAGGGGGCAGTTGGGAGGCTGTCTTCGCACTGCCGTGCTGGGCTGGTAGGCAACTCCACCCAGAGGCCGTGGCTTCATGGATCAACGGTCGATTGCGATTCAGTATACAATGCAAAAGACGCCAGAGATGTGCACTGCAGTCGTTCGTCCGCACTGCGGTCATTCGTCATCCGTTTCCAGAACAGATGTTCTGCGGATGGATCCAGGGGATTTGCATGGATTTTTTGGACGTGGAAGCCGGCTGGATGTCATGCTTCGTCTGCCGTCCGGGCCGGGGGCGTGGTGCTATCCGGACGACCGCTCATGTTAGGATCAGACACGGGCTTCGTTGCTAAGAGACGAGTGATCCAGATCGACGGTGAGCCGAACTGGGGGCGTACTTGGAATGTAGGCACTAGGCATGCAATAAGCGCAGGCATGCATATAGACCGCAAATATGCAGCTTGGAATGTGGTCTAGGTTTCCAGTTTAATTTCCATTCGCTAGATACGAGTTTTTTCGCACTTGCACTTGCTTATTGCTATTCCACATAGAGACGCACGCGAGCAGTGTAGATGAGTCGTAGTCTGTCGTCCCCGGGTAGTGCGGCGCCAATAACCGGCAGTGCACAATGGAGCCGTGATTGGTTATCATGCCTGGGGGTGCAGTGTGTAGTGTAGGTACCGTCTGGATCCTCGTAACCGATATGTTCGAGGTCAAATCCGAGTTACCGGAGCTGCCAGTGGTGTCGGCATTTTTATGAAGACTGCAATACATTGATGATGGCTGTTAGCAATCCATCCATCCAGTTAATTGAGTAAATATGGACAGTGGACAGTGTGGCTGGGTGATAAGGCTGCGCACAGGAGGGGCGGAGGGGGTGCAGCCGCCACTCTTTAATCTGCCTGAGAACTGTCGCAACCGGAGCTACTAGCTTCGGTCTCAGCCGGAGCTAGAGAGCTTCGGCTACCGGGTGGGTATCTCATGTCAACACTCGTATCAACGCGGTGCTGTTTGTTTATCTTCTTTGTGCGAGAAAAGTGTCGGAAGCGAGAAAAAGTGCCTCGAGACTTTTTGCTGGTGCTGACGTCATCTGGTGTGACAAGTGTTTTAGGCGGGGCGCTACAAAGATGTGGCAGATGCTGCGGAGATGTCGTGGGTGTGACATAAATGCCGCAGGGGTCGCATTTGTGATATGTGTAGTGGAAATCTGAAAATATTCGGAAATGAAAATACCGGAGATGTGACATATACCATCGCGGATGGTGAGGCCGCTAGCAAACATTGGATGTCGCTTACGGGGTGCTCTTTGGTGGTTCGCATTTATTTCGTGATACGTTCGAATCAAAGCCGCGAGTGTTTGCGAGACTTCTATTTGTGTGCAAAGTTACTCTAATTTGAGTTGAACTTCCATGGTGTTGCGTTCGTGGACGCGCGCCATCCGAGATGCTGGGCGTCGCTGCTGGCACGCGCAGAGCTGTGACACTAACATATATGTCACCTAAGGATCATTGTAATGGCGCTCCGAGCTCGGGCGGCTGCACGCGCCACCCGCGCCGCGGTGGCACGTGCAGCCTATGGCTGCGCTATGGGCACTCTTCGCTGTCACAATAAATAAATATAGTTGTTCGTTGTGCCTTTCGCGGGCCATGCCTCCACTAGCCAGCCGAAAACTCCGAAGTAATATCAAAATCAAAACCTTAGTACTTTCGTCGTTAACAGATGGGTTGATTTTACAGCCGCATTTGCTTACCGTATTTGTATTGGCGACGAACGTAGTTTTCCGAGCAAAGGATAATGACGCGGTGCTCTCGTCCGTAACTTTGTTCTATATTTTAGCTAATTGTGCTCCTATGTATATCTGAGTAACCCTCACCGTTGGGAGTTGATCTGAGAGGAAAAAAATCGTGTTTGTTCTGCTCTGTTTATCTGTCGGCTCTTTTTTCTGTCGTGTTGATAATCAGCGTCAAGTGCCAGAGATGGGCAGGGCCGTGCCGCTCTAGATATGACTTCACACGGTGCAGAATAGCCATGCACGTGGAGGCCGTCCCAATGCGTACTACCGGCTCGGAGACGGACCTGATCGGAGTCGCTAGTACTATATGTACACTGACTTTAGTCGGCACGGCGACGCGCCACACCCCCGAGATTGTCGCTGGTGTCCGCTGACGACCGAATACGCCCGGTGCGAATTCACGCAGCCGACGTTACTCCTATGTCCTGGTTAACTGGTCACGACAATCGTCCCGGATGACACTGCATCGGGTTGGATTCAGCATACTGGCGATTTCTACCGGAATCGGAGGGGATTTTTACCGGGGTGGGTGATTTTTACCCGAGATTGGACATTGTGTTGCCGCTGCGGCCATGAGGAATGTCGCCAGGATCTGGCGGTCGGGTAAATCGCCGGGGCGCCGCGGCGATCTTTTCGGCGGCCGTACGGCGGGGCAAGGTCATGACGCATTCCTGACGCTGTCGGGGCGCTGTGACGCACCAACGCGATTACATCGGATTACTATCGCACTGGGATGCGCCCGGCTCCGGCCAGTCGACTCTTATCCACCTAGGCAGTTTAAACTTTAAAGCGCAGTGTAGTTCGCGAGTTGCTATGTGCAATGTGCATGGCATGTCACATGATATTACTGTGGTAAGGATCGTGCTATGCGCCCGGGCATGAGTTTCATTACTCTATTGGCTGACATTGCACACCGCGGTCGTGCGGTGTGTATCGGTGGCAGGTCAGTCGTCATAGCCTGTTAGGTCTCCAGAGCACATGTATCATAGCCTGCTGGTACCCAGATCACATGTATCATGTCCATTGTCCAGAGCAAATGTATCATAGCCTGTTGGTGTCCAGAGCCCAGAGCCTGTCCTGCACCAGGTGAGCGTATTCGTCGCTTGAGTCCCTGTCATTACCTCCGCGGCCCGACCAGGGCCCTCGGTCCGCTGCCTCTGAGGTCTGAGGATCAGAGGTTTCTGAACACTGTGTACTGCGGGTCTCCGCTCTTTTGAACACTGTGTACTGCGGGTCTCCGTTTCTCCGCTCGGCCGGCTCTCGGCAGCCGGAGACGCGTTTTTGGCGGCCGCCGAGTCTGTGCGTCACGACCGGCGATGTGTGACGTCACTGCGGCACGGCGTGACGTCACCAGCCGAGGCGTGACGTCACCAGCCGAGGTGTAGGCGGCGCTGGCGGCCGGTCATGTGGGTTTACCTGCTGGTTTGATGCGACTGCGGGGCGCTCGACGGGAAGGTGCCGGGGATTAATGGTGGTACCGGTGTCGGTGTCGCCGCCCGGACGGCTGCCTATGTGGCCACCGCTCCATTGATCGGTGACCACGGCATACGGCGGAGGTGGTGGAGGTGGAGGTGGAGGCGGTGGAGGCCGCAGCAGCGGCGACGGCCCGGCACCATCAGTCGCTAAACCGGCAGGTCGAGAACGGCCCTACATAACCTAATTTGGGGGTCATTTACTATAAGTCCGAATAAACTGAGACACACACAAAATATGATGTTATGCCTCCTTATGCCTTGGAACTGAAATAAAGAAATGCTTCCCTCAGTACAATTTCCTTAGATTTTATTTTGTTTTCAGAAGTGCCAATTTTCGTTTGTTTCAGTCGTGTTAAGATTGGCCTCTTCTCCAATGTGCCTGGTCCGTGAATCCGTCTCTGGATTGGCGTGCTGGGGGCCGCGATAGTGTCTTTGGTCACACGCCCGCTGACGGCACTGACGCAGCGATGACGTCACTGGCGTGGATTCAGTGCGACGCACCGCTGTCAGATAGCCGACATGGCAAACGGGCCTGAGTGCAATGTGCGTGGCGCGATAGGCGATGATAGGCTCGGTCAACGAGCGTTGAGAGGGGCGCAGGTTATGTGAGGCTACTGGATAGCTGGCGCACGTCCTGTTTACCTGCTCACTACGCAGCGCTCAGGTGTGATTCGATGCTTGTTTGAGAGTAGCGGAAGGTTATGTGAGGCTACTGGATAGCTGGCGAACGTCTGTTTACCTCGCTCACTACGCAGCGCTCAGGTGTGACTCGATGCTGTTGAGGAGTGGGAGGAGGTTATGTGAGGCTCACTGGACTGGCTGGCGCACTTCCTATGTGTTGCCTGTTCACTACGGCAGCTTGCGGTGTGATGCTGTTGAGGTGGCCTGGGGTTAAATGTGAGGCTATGATGGGCTGGCGCACTTCCTAATGTGTTGCCTGTTCACTACGGCGCAAGCTTGCAGTGTGATGCTGCTTGAGAGTGGCTGGGGTTATGTGAGGCTACTGGATGGTGGCGCACTTTCCTATTGTTGCTTTCACTACGCGCAGCTTTGCAGGTGTGATGCTGTTGAGAGTGGCTGGGTTGTGAGGCTTATTGGATGGCTGGCGCAACTTCCTATTTGTTGCCCCCTGTTCACAGGCAGCTTGCAGGTGTGATGCTTGTTGAGAGTGGCTCGGGGTTATGTGAGGCTACTGGATGGCTGGCGCACTTCCTATGTGTTGCCTGTTCACTACGCAGCTTGCAGGTGTGATGCTGTTGAGAGTGGCTGGGGTTATGTGAGGCTACTGGATGGCTGGCGCACTTCCTATGTGTTGCCTGTTCACTACGCGCTTGCAGGTGTGATGCTGTGAGAGTGGCTGGGGTTATGTGAGGCTACTGGTATGGGCTGGCACACTTCCTAGTGTGGTTGCTGTTACTAACTGCAGCTTGCAGGTGTGGATGCTTGTGATAGTGGCTGGGTTTTGAGGCTACTGGTGGCTGGCGCACTTCCTATGTGTTGCTGTTACTAGCAGCTTTGCAGGTGTGATGCTGTTTTGAGAAGTGGCTGGGGGTTATGTGAGGCTACTGGATGGCTGGCGCACTTCCTATGTGTTGCCTGTTCACTACGCAGCTTGCAGGTGTGATGCGGTGATGGGAGATGGATTGATTTATGTAGTCACAAATCGAGCATGGAGTTACACGGTGACATATTCATTGCTTCGTGTGCATTGGAGAGAGGTCATATCCAACCGGTCGGTTGCCGACTTTAGAGCGGCCGTTGGAGACAGACAGCGGCCGTTGGAGCCCTTTCTGCCAGGGTGGTGTGGTGACTTCTGACCTTAGATCCTTCTCCGTGTTGCGGCATCAAACGGAAGCCATGCACGTGCAGGTAGTGCCATCAAAGTGTAAGAGCCGTGGAGGGTGTGCTGGAGTGTTCGGCTTAAGTGGCGCGGTTGGAACGCCCCGGAACTGGGAGGCAGCCGCCAGCCAGGACAGGGTCACTTGAGTCTCGAGGCGAGTTACCTCACGACACATGACGTGTTGTCGTGAAATGTCACCCATCCTGAATGCCATCATGCAACATTGCCACCGAACATCCACACCCACCACCGACATTTCCACCATTCCTGAATCATTCCTGCGTCATTCCACCACCCTGCGGTCATTCCACCATTCCTGTGCCACTCCACCATTCCTGCGTCATTCCACCATTGATGTGCCATTCCACCATTCTTGCGCCATTCCACCATTATCCTGCGCGACTACTCCGCCCATAGATTGGGCTTTGTTTTGGGGGGCGGCGGAGACCACTAATCGCCACTACTTACGTCAGCACGCTAAGTGGTCCTCAGAATGCCATCCTCGCCACGTGGGATTCGTGTTTGCTTCAAACGAATACCCACCTCTTATGTACGTTGCTGTGCACATTTAATAGGACTCCAAGTCAAAATAGTCTGGTTGTGGGAGTCTGGGTTGAAACGGTTGGACAGAGAGGAAACCACTCCGCTGCTGTTTAACCGATGGCCTGTGTTACCCCAGCGTCGGCCGAGAACGGGGCGGCGGAGGCATTTGGCTGGCATTTCAGAGCTTGACGATGTAAATGTTTAGCTCTGTTTTAGCCACTGGCTTAGTCTGTAATTAGTCCACGTTTGCACGGGAAAGATAAGTTGCGTAAACTGAACTGGAATGGCTTATAACTTGACTTGAAATACGCCATGGATGTTTTGGATGATAGATGAGGTGGCACAGAAGCGTGTCAGCATCTTATGCGGGGGACAGACTGTCATTGGGATGTTTTCCTCAGTCAAGTGAATGATGACTATGAAAGTTGTGCATTCCTTCAAATATTGTATTGTTATGCCATTTCGGTTTTTGCTCAGTTAATTTCTAGCTGCTTACTTTCTTTAACCCGCGCCCCACTGTGTGTGGGGGGTGAATGCATACAGGTACTGGACCCTCATGGTACCTTGCCGTGCCCGGATAATTGTGCTAAAATACATCAACTCCACGACACAAATATTATTGTCCGCCTGTTTTTGTATTTATTAACCTATTTCCTGGAGGGGGATGAAAGTATACGAATCTGTCGGGGGGGCTTCATTCGCCCCTTCAGATCTGCGCTGATAAGAGCTAGAACAGGAAACTTGATGTGTGACGTAAGGTCGACAATGAAGCTCTATTTTGTCAAATTTGGTGCCTAAGTCATTATCTTCAATGGGTCAATGACGTCATCAAAAATATTTTTTGGTTTTCAAAACATGAATATTTTTCAGGAAATCCTTGCCAATATTGGAACGTATGGGCTGGGTGCAATTAGAAACAATCAACTGTAAGCGGCTTTTTATTGTCTTTGCATAAGGCATCAGAAATGACTCAGTTGGTTTTACTGTGAGGTAACAATGTTAAAAATAAAACTGTTTTTCAGCAATGTTTGTTTCGTTAATAACTTTTATTAAGTATATATCAGCATATTTTGGTAACATATGTTTCTCTTGTCATTGTCCTGTTGCGATAGTCATGAGTCATGAATTTGTCAAATCTGGAAATTTGTATCTGCCCGGGGTCATAGGTCTTAGGTTTCATAGGTCAAGGTGAACGTAAGTCGGTCCAAAATGCATACAAAGAACGCGTATTGACGTAACAGCATTTTTATAGGACCCATAATTGTGGAAGTCTCTTGATCGTTATTTTTGTCAGTGATTATTTGAATAAAAAGGTGGTTGGTGACTTGAATGGACCTTTCAAAAGGTCACTATAAAAAATGCATCATTTTTCATCGAAGAGGGCCTAAAGTGCATGATTACTGAAATATTATTGGATTGGATGCCATGTTAAGCCTAGCTTTATTTTTCATCATATTCTTATTTGGAAGATTTGCATTTGACTGTGCATCAGGTCATCAAATATATTAGATATCACTGAAACTTTCAACAGCATATTAAATTCGTGGCATGTTTGTTCTCTCACATACAATCCGGTTTTTGAAACGTCTTGGAAATAAAAAACTTGTATCATTTTGTGAAAAAAATAGTTTTTCAAAAATTGTGGATTTCAAAATTCAAAAATTTTGACATTTGAGTATAGCTCTGAAAGAATCAATTTCTGTACGAATGTCTGTATTTGCTAACACTCTCTTTAACACAACAACTCTCATGAGTGCTTAAACCATGCAAGATTTTTGTGTCAAAACGGCCGAAACGCGCCCTAAAGAACTGGTCTGGACCCCTCCTAAATTCATTTGGAAAAAAAGTAACCATTCGATGGCGCAAGTGAAATGTTTACGGAAAAGCCAGCAAGTTTAAGATTTCTGAGTTGAGTTATGAATGACCCATACGCGAAAAACCTCAAGGGGCGCGATTCGCCCCCCCCCCGACAGTTCATAGGGTTAAGTACTATTGATTATCAGATGGAAGATGGTTTGAATTTCCATTAGGATTGTTTATGCTGAGCGTAAGAAATCAAGGACTTTTTGGGAGTCTCCTGACTTTTCGTATCGGTTTTACATCGTTATCTGTCGCCTCATAAATCCAAATCAAATTTGACAGAATGTTGGAATCAAAAGCTGCCGATGTGCTCTTTAGCTATGGGTTCTGAATTGAATATCAGCTACTTTATATGCCTCTGCCCATTTGATCATTTGCTAAAGGTCATTATGCAGATTAGGAAGTGATTGAATGCCGCCGCCTATGACGCAGAGCATCGATTTGGCGTCGATCGGAACGTGGGGAGACAGTCTGCTTTTAAATCACCACCAATGGGATCGATTTGTGCCATCCTCCTCTTACCCAGGCTGGCAGCAGAGCTTGAGCTGGTCACCTACATTCGGACATATCCAATGGTACTGCCACTGGTGCCACTTTCCGAAAGCTGGGTAGGTAGACATTTTGAAGTAGATATTTCCATGCTACGCACATACGCGTAGTATTGAAATCCGAAAATGCTGGTGAGACGCGTCCCCCGCTTTTGACGCCTTGGAACATATAGCCTGTGCATATTGTGGAAGTGACATGCCTGTTGCCTGGTAACCCCGGGTTTTCGTTATAGAGCTGCGAACCAGGCGGCTTGGTGGGCGAGACCCGGCGCAGTGTCCCAAGATTCCATTTTGGCTTGGGTGTCAGAGTGGAAATTTTGAGCCCAAAAAGACCATGAGAGTGGAAAACTATGTAGAAAATGGTAGATTTGATTATGTTTTGAATATGAATGAATGGTTTTTCATTGAATCCCGTGTATTTTTAGTTGAATGTTTTTATCAGCACTCATATCACAATTACAATAATTGGAGTGCAAATTATTTTCTTAAAATGCCGAATGAGAGTGGAAAATTATTCACAGTTGGGTGTCATCTCCCACCCAAATCGACAAATTTTGGGACACTGACCCGGCGAGCTGGGCTATGGTATGCCCCCTCCTCTCCCTCCCGGAGCGTCCCTCGTATTTCGACCCGGTGACCCAGCGCTGCCGACGCGATTCTTGTAATATGGCGTGACGGATGTGTGGCTGGGACCCCGAGAGCGCCGCGCCGGCATGCCTTCACGTCATCATACCGCTTGATTGTCACGTAGTTGCAAGTTGATGTCACCATATCGTCAGTATGTCACACTGGAACACACTCACGTAGCCACACCTCGCCAGTTAACGGGCACAGATCCAGGATTTTGGTCAGGTCACACTGGAACACATTGTCACACTGGAACACACCCACGTAGCCACACCTCGCCAGTTAACGGGCACAGATCCAGGATTTTGGTCAGGGGAGGGGGCGCCATACAAAAAGTTGCGCCCTCTGGGCACGCCATAGGCGAGACCAGGCTCAGGGGGGGGGGGCGTCCACGCGCCCCCTGGATCCGCGCCTGGTTAACCTGCATATCATGACGCGACTGCACCGTGGTTCGCAGTGAAAGTTGTCCAACACTCGTGTGTCAGCTCTGCGAATGGCGTTTTTGTTTTACTCTAAGATTAGAAGACGCCTTTAAAAAAGAGTTGGCGGCACACAATGTCACATGAGTGGCTTTACAGCGGTGTACGGTCATGTTAACGCGAGAATGCCTTCAAATATCATATTTTGGTGAAGCAAGAACAAAACTAAAAATGGGCCCGGGCACCACCAATTGAATAGAATACTCCACCCATGATAGAAGTTGTGTCCATATTTCCCTTGTTTGCGGTTTCCTTGTGTCTGTTGACTTGTTGACCTCCTCCTTTATAACTTTGTAATTTACTCGTTATTGGCTGGTGACTCCCTCTGTTATCACTACGTGTCACGCATACTAATTACTAGCTGCTGAATATCCAGGTATGGCTATGTTGTTCTTTTGGCCGCCGCTAATTCGATCAATCGACGCTGAAAAGCTGCTCCGGTGTTGGCCTGTGGAAGCCCATCTCATCTGGCGGCACAGGCCGGAATGAGGCCAGTGTTGTGCTCTACCCCAGGACGTTAATATAGGTATAGCCGAGCGGTCAGATCAAAAGCAATGAGGCAGACTGTAGTCTGCTTCTTTGAAGTGCTCGGATTTGAAGTGCTGTTTTGCTTCAGCCGTTGTAGCAAGGGAAATACTGGAATTCGTGTTCGGTTAAATCGACTTTGAAGTAGGCACTTAACGACACCAGACTCAGAGTAAACGTGCCTTTGTGTCTGACATATCATTTTTGCAGCTATTCATTCGCAGTGTTTGTGCTGCGCTTGCGTCTGAGTAGTTGAGTAACTCGCGTTTCAAGTTGTTTGGTTATATCTTCATTGCCGTTTACACTTCCCCTTCCTCTCTAATAAAAGCAAGGCTATTTTTCAAGCATAAAGATTAAAATGTAAATAATTGTTTTACATTTTTGAACGTCGCTGTCGCACATAATATTTGAAGAAGCAGTACCTATATGACAACTAAATCATGTCAGTCACGAGAAACGCCAAAGAAGACGTTAAATTTAAAAGATGAACTGATGTGCAAGCAGTTGAATCGGTCATCAGTGAAGTTTTTTGGCCGGCGTCCCACATATGGAGTGAATTGTAATTATGTCAATACATTACAATATCGGATCTTCCATTGCATATCGTCTCCTTAGACAAGACAGTAAGCTACATCATGACATGCATTGGCGTGTTTTTTTTATTTGTTTAACCAGATCATTATTTTTTCAAATAAATTTGGGAACGTTATTTGGTGAACACATGACGGGAGGCAATCATGCATCATCTCAATGCAATCATGCATCATCTCAATGCAATCATGCTCTCTCTGCATCAGGGAATACAATTTATATTACGGGAAAATAATAACAGCCCGACTCTGTGGGCTCAAGCCTCAAATTGACCTCAGAAGTCCGCGCCCTAAAACTCCAATGCAAACAAACAACAACAAGACTTTGTCATTCTTCCGAGAACATCCACTTCCTTGATCTGGCCCAGATCCGAATCATCCACGGTCTTTCAATGCCGTTCTAACGTGTCTGACCGCTGATGGTGCGTTACCTGCCGTACGTTCGCCGTATTCGCTCAGTTGAGATGTGTTCACGTTCAGTTGAGCTGTCTCAGCTGTGTGGAGCTGCGAAGCCGGCTGGGTGAGCTGCAGCAGCGGCCGGCCGCTTCTCTGAGGTGCATTTGTCACTGTCGGCTGGGGCGGCTTCTTAATGAGACGCAGGAGGGTCGTTAGGGGGAGCAGAGCCGCTTCGCAATTTTCCGGCGTGCGCGTTTGTTTTATTCGCGTTTAGTGTGTCTTTATTGTGAGATGGCTAACATTGTGTCGGCTGGAGAAGACGCTGAGTGGGCAATTTCACATTCCAATGTTGTATATACGTTATTTATGTGCTGCATTTAATACGCATATCAAGGTGAAGGTCATAGCTCTTTTGTTGCTATTCTCATTCCGTGGCACCATCAAATAAAAATACTTTGCGAGAAAGATAATTTTAGGTGGCGGACATAACCGTCCAAGAAGAGGTCTGACGTGTTGAATAATATTATTTTGCAAAAAAAAATGATAGTATATTTAAGTTGTGGCCATAGCTGTCAATATTTGTTAATGGTTCTAACTACTGCGACACAAACAACTTGTAGAGAGTGCAATTAATGGAAAATGCAGAGATGACGCCTTGAAGTGACCTGACCTGACCTCTGTCCGCAGGTGACACGGGAAAGCCATGTGGGGTAGACTACGAGCTGAAAACGTTCGTCGGCGACCACTCGGACGACAAGGCGCACAAACGGTGAGTAACAGAGCTGGCCTGACGACTGACCTGCAACAGCCGGTAGCCTCAGAGTACACGGCCGAAGCGGCAGAGCTGAGGTAGAGGCGTTTCAGAATGTCCGTCATATCTGCCCTGCCCTGCCCTCTGCTGTCGAAACAGTCTCGTCTGGTATATCGCCGCCGGCCGTAGGCTAGTCTGTTACCATGCCAACATCAGCAGCAGCAGTAGCGGGGGCAGCGATGTTCTGCCTTAGGAGCACTGGTACTGCCTCGGCGACCCCCGGCCGTGGCCTAGCCACCCACATAATGTACCGGATCCTGTGTGCCGCCGAGTCGCGCTGGACCGTGCAGGGCCGGGCCGGGTGGGCTGGGCCGGGGCACCGCTCACCCATACAGTGCTCTGTATATGAGGGGAGCGCTCTGGAGCGGGAAGAGGACGCTTTGGTTGGTGCTGTTTGTAGCGTCTGCAGATAGATGGTCGGATCGTATCGATTTAATTTGATTGGCCTGTTCTCTTGCGTTTGCTTTGGCCTTCCTCTGTGGGTCGACAATGGTGTATTAGAGCTGTAGGTTTTGTGAACTGAATAACAGCGGCCCGGTACCAACGGAGCCAGCGGTAATGTGTGTAGAAGTGGAGGCTCTCCCACGCCAGGCTGAGTTGTGGGCTGCCAGGTCAGGTGGCCGGGAGACGGCTGCCCGGTGGTGGGATCAGGACCGAAGGCGGTGGTGGTGGCGGAGGTGGGCGATTCCGGCATACGTCTTGTCCCCACATCTCAGATCCAGCCACTGGGTGCGGTTAGCACCGGGCACAACCTTGTGATTGTAGCAGTAGAGAGGCAGGGCCAGTACACAGTTCTAGTATAACCTTCAGAAGAACTGGGCTAATCGTCCCGACGTTCCATGCTGCTACATCTTGTTGTCGAATATAAGCCATCAGTGTATTTGACAATACCTGGACGAAACTAACTCGGTATGTATTCCGCTCCCGGATCGGATGGGAGCACGCGCGCGGCGTGCGGGTCTCATTGCTTATGCATGGGCTGTGGCGCGGCGGGCTGTGCGCGTGACTGAGCGCCCCGCCGGCCACGTGGGACACCAGTCGGTACCGCACCGCCGCCTCCGCCGCTCTGTAGGTGACTCACGCTGGCAGATATTGACCTGTCAGTAAGGTGGTCGGCTTAGCTGATGTAACCGAGCTGGTCGGATGGTCGTTATAGAGCTGGTAATGCGGCACGAAATGGTTTAAGTCGATGGTGTTGTGAATGTTCCAGGGGTGCTGGTACATAAGTCATAATAATATTAGCGGACTTCTGCGTTTATTGTTTATTAAAAACTGGGCTCAATTTAATTATCTTTCGCTTGAATATCGTTCCTGAACAAATGGATTCGAATGGAATGGTGTAAAAGCGCAAAATAAAGATAGAGTCGGTGGTGGCAGACGATGTCTTGGCGAAGTTCCCACTTGTGCGAAGTTGGTCTGATGTTGCTATGACTTGTCACGGTCTGCAAATGCTATTTCCGTCATGCGGCTGTATGCGATAATTTTCCTGGCTTCTATGCTAAGGAGTTCTCGGGATCAAACGGACATTGGACTATCTTTTGGACTATGTTTCCGGAGCCTGAGAAGAGCCTGATTAGTGCGTTGAAAGCAGAATCATGTCCCACCGTTGATGTGTATTCTCTCCTAGGTGCGTCCCAGCTTTCCGTCTGCTAAGGGGCTGAGCGGCTTCAATAGGACGGTGCCGGAGGCAGTTCCTACTGCCTGGGCTCAATGGATCAGACTGACGGTAGAGAGCGGCTCGCGGACGACGTTATTGGTTCCGGCAGCGTCCACCAGCGATCCCTGTCCGCCTGTCTGCTTTGTGTGTATGCGTGTCTGTCCGTATGTCTGTGTGAGTGTTTGAAAGCTGAACGTCAGGTCTGGGGTGCGAGCTGCCGCGGACAATCTCAGTCAGGGCGGCTCAGGAGGCGGTGAGATACGCCCGTCGTGTGCTCCAGTGTCGTGATGTGCGCATCCTCCGGGCTGGCCGGCCGGCGTGTCGTCCCGGATGTCTGTTTCGCAGAATTGTGTCGGTACGTGCCGGGCTCTCGAAGTCTGGCGGCGGTGGCGGCGGCGAATCGGCTTTGTATTCCCCGAGCGTCGCGGCGGCGTGGCGCGGCCGGAAAAATCGACTGACAACGTCGCAATCGACGGACTGATGGTGGCCAACAGCGGCCGATCGTCGTCATCATCAGCGGATTGCGGATCTCCGTTCAATTCTCCGGTTGTGTTTGTCGCTGGGGCACGGCAAGGTATTGATATTCTGCACAGTGTGTGGCCGGGAGGTGGGCACGTAGCTGGCTGTCCTATGAACGTCCTATGGAAACGTCCTAGAACGACCTCCGCCCACCTTCAGCCGCGGCCGCCCGCCGCCCGAAAACGACGGCGGCGGCGGCGGCGATGGCGGCGACGTTAGTTGCAGCGATAGCGATGATGAATATGGCGTGAGTATGGCTGGCTGATGGTGTTGACAGCGATGATGATAATGACCACATGGCGGCGGTGGTGTTGATGATGATTAGTGATACTGGTGGTGGTGGCGGTGACGGAGATAAAAGGCTCGCGGTGACCTACCCATTGACCGTACGTGAATCTATACCGAGCGGAATTTTTAGGCCACAACTAAGCAAGTTGTTTTCAGCTAGGGAATACACCGACCTTTTTGTCGGGGCGCCGAAGGTTTAAATCAACCTGGAGAAGCTTTTTTGTTAGAGGAAACTGGTCGATAAATAATGTGATAGCCGTAACACATTTGTAGGCTGTCTCTCGGCTGCGCTGGTTTGCTTTCGTTAGTGGCTTGTGGATGTGGCAGTGTGGCACGTTAATACCGAGAATCCTCGCCTAGCCCCTTCCGCTGTCAAATCCCATCCCTGCATTGATGCTCAAGTCGTCTTCTTTTGTCAATCCTTTGTCGTCAATTGCTAACAAAGCTGTAACTCTGGGCGTCATACTAGCTTTGGGCGTCGTACAATTACAGCCCGTAATCGTCCGACGATTACGGACTGTAATAGTGGCCAAATTGAGAGAGTTAGGGTGACGATTACCGTCATACTAGCTTGTTAGCTGTGGACAGGGTCCAAGGATGGCTTGAAAGCTGGGGTGCCGAGTGGACAATTCTACACAAAGCATATATTCTCTGCTTGATCAATACCCAATTCCCTGCTTACCAGAATTAGTTATTACCTATGTCATTATTTCCAGTCTTTCCCTCCACAGACTGTCATTGCATGCATAAATCAGAATCAGGGTTCAAATTTCCCAATACATTTAGAAAGGAGCAGAAAAAAAATCAGGCAAAAGAGTGGAAATATAGTATCAACTATCCATTGGGTGTCGTTTTCCACCAAATTTGTTCAATGCTAGGACATTGGCTGTGGACGACGAACGATTTCAGAGAAGGCGTCGAGCACGAGACACGGGTGGGTGTAGGGCTCGAGTCGCGTGCTCGCCGCTGGTGTCGGGACGCTTGTGTCAACTCGACGAAATGGTGTCGGTTGTCGTGTCTGGTTCGATAGCACGTCTGTCACTTTTCGGATGAAGTTCGGTGTTTCGGTCTTGCGCTGTCACGCAGCGGATGGCGTGGTGCGCGGGGGGGCGGGGGGGGGGCTATCGGTGGGTGTGCCAAGCGTTTAAACGGCCAGAAACGACTGGATGGCCATAAGAGTGAGCTTAAATCAAAGCTTTGCTCAGTTGAAGACCGGTGTTAAAAGTTGTACGTGTTGTAAAGCCACCGACCGTCTCGGAATCGGACAATTGTCAAAAAAGCGTGAGGGTCATATGTATTGTGTATGGTCACAGAGGTAAACGGAACAATTGATCCTCCATTTTAGCCTTGTTCCGTGTAGCACACAGCTGTGGTCCGAGTGAAATCGGGCTTAATCTGTACAGCTCTACTTTGTTGACCTTTGTTACACATTGGCCTCTGTTGTTTGGCAAAGTGGGTTCCGTTCGGAGACGCGGAACCCCATTTAATGAATGTCGGCGTTGGGAAATGGCGGCAATGACATAAGACATTTGATGTGGACGTGGCGGGCGATACGTTGGCGATTCCGTTCGGTGATCAATTTGTCGGCTGTCAAGGAAGCGATCATGGCTGTGAGTTTAGTTGTTTTCTGTGCTGTAGTGCTGTTAGGGCTTGTTTGATTCACTTTCGGTATCAGTCATAAATTATGGTAATCAGAGTATGCGAAAATACTGTTGATAATGGCAGCGACCGAAGCCGTCAATTTCTACTCTGAGACGACTTGTATTTTTGTCTTGGTATGGAGATACGTCAACTCCGAACCATACTGAGAACGGGTTGGTATAGGTCCTTAAATCTTAAAATATCACCGATCAATAAAGTACTGAAAATAATAAGATCCGCATATCTTTTCACTTCTGCACTGAAGATGTTGTCCAACTTCAACATACTGGAACGAGCTGGTATTGTCCTTCAAAACCTTTCAATAACACCCATCTTCAAAAACGAACCGAATCGACACTCCCGGGGACTTTTAAATCTGTCGTCTTGCGGCTAACAGAATGTACCGAGTGGTGGTCTAGTAAACAGCCAAAAACGCCTGCGACAGATTAAGTTACGATAATTCCGTTTGTAGTGATATATAACCCCCATAATCCGCTAGGATACGCTGTAATGATGCATTTATTTTTTACGTGGAATGTGTCTAATACGTCTGAGCGTCAAATTTTGCAACTGAACCTTCTAATTTGACCACACGCCTGGGCGGTTCGTGGAGCGTTAGCAGTGTTTGAACATTTATGGGAGCTGCACAGCATCGGGTGGTTGGCCTTGGATAGTGTTTTGAAAACTGGCCCTGGATCGACTATAGGGGTCGTTGGAGGTCGCTTCTTCGTTATGAATTATATGGCAGTAGGGGGCAGAGGGGACACGTGCCCCCCCCCCCATTGGGCCGACTTTTACACTCAACAATTTATCGGCGACGTCCCTGTTTAGACTTGTTATGGGCCCTGCAAAATATAATTGCTTAAATCCGGGATATATTTTTATCGAGACATTTTCCGGGGGCCTTTGCCGGGGGGCCCCTCGGGATGCCATTTCCCCTTGCCTGAGGTCTGGCTGGCAGAAATAATGTTGAACGTCAACGTGAGGCTTACTTGGATGAATTAAACAGACAGGTTTGCAAGTGTCTAGGTGGAGCGGATCATGTTTTTTTTCCTGTTAGAATTGAATAATCGACATTGGCTGGGGGAATGTGTAGATAACATTCCTGCTGGTCGTTTTGGCCGCTCATCTTGGCTGTTGTTCTGCTTAACTTTGGATGATTTAGTATGGCTCGTTTAATTATGTTTTTTTTTCCTCGTTTAACTTTATATAACCCGACGCGGCCTCCGCTCGCTTATTCCGGGCCCAGTTTTTGCTTTGATATTGCTGTGTGGCGAATGTGACGTCTTAATATCATGGAGATGAGATGTGAGAGCTCGCGTGTTATGTTCGCTGTGTTCGTTAGCGGTAAGGCAAGTGGTGAGACCTGTCCCGAAACCACGCCTCTGGCGACTGCCACTTTACTAGCTGGATACAATTTATGCCACAGTGTAGCAGATATTGTGCAAGTAGATCAGCTGCGGCACAAACGGCATGTCTTTAATGAGGAGCAGCGCCTCTGTTTTAACTATCTTTCCACTCGCCTTTCTCGCTGAGAGGCTGCTGGCCAAGTCGCCTGTTACGTCCAGCCTCCCTCCATCTAATACACATCCTCTTTTCTCTCCCGACTAACTAGTCCACCGTTGCATCGGTTTCCTTTTGTCT
Organism: Semibalanus balanoides; assembly: GCA_014673585.1. Lineage (NCBI taxonomy): Eukaryota > Metazoa > Arthropoda > Thecostraca > Balanomorpha > Balanidae > Semibalanus > Semibalanus balanoides. The sequence goes on from VOPJ01006074.1 coordinate 156,580, forward strand.
GTGCTCCGTGGGCCGATTTTTTGCCGTCTCTCCGCACTATTGCTACTTATCTCCGCGTCTGTATCCTGCTGGTTACCGGCCTCGATCCGTCTACCAGGAAAACCGTCAGCCCGTCTATCGCTGGACCGTTCGTCGTCCACCGTCAGCTCGTCTATCGCTGGACCGTTCGTCGTCCACTGTCTGCCCGTCTATCGCTGGACCGTTCGTCGTCCACTGTCTGCCCGTCTATCGTTGGACCGTTCGTCGTCCACTGCCTGCCCGTCTATCCGTCTGCCCCGTCTATCCGTCTACCCCGTCTGCCCGTCTACTCGTCTACCGTATCCCGCCGGCATGCCTGCCATGGCGCCGCTATCCCGCTCTCGTGCCCGTGCGACGGACGCTCTCTGTTTCGCGCCTTTCACGCGCCGCCTCTCTGTCGCGCCTCTCCGGCCGAGCCTCTCCGCCGCCGCTCTTGCCGCCGTCCGCCTCTCCGCCGCCGCCATCTCCGCCTGCGCTCTCCGCCCCGCCTCTCCGCCGCCGTCCGCCGCCGCCTCTCCGCCCGCGCCTCTCGCCGCCGCCTCTTCCGCCGCCGCCGCCGCCGCCTCTCCGCCGCCGCCTCATCCGCCGCCGCCTCTCCGCCCGCCGCCGCCGCCGCCTCTCCGCCGCCGCTCTCCGCCGCCGCCGCCCTACCGCGCCGTCCGCTCTCCGCCTCTCTGTCGCGCTCTCCTGTCGCGCCTCTCGCCGCGCCTCTCCGCAGCCGGCCGCCTCTCCGCGCCGCCTCTCCGCCGCCTCTCCGCCTGCCGGCCCCCCCCCCCTCTTCCTCTCCGCCGCCTCTCTGTCGCGCCTCTCCGCCGCCTCCGCCGCCTCTCCGCCGCCGCCTCTCCGCCGCCGCCGCCTCTCCGCCGCCGCCTCTCCGCCTCTCCGCCGCCGCCTCTCCGCCGCCGCCGCCTCTCCGCCGCGCCTCTCTGGGTCGATGCCGGCTGGCGTGGCGCAGGTCGGTGGGTAATCGTGCTCAGCCCGCCACCGTTCCCGGCGGCGGCCATATGCACGCTCCCTGAGCAAGGTGCGACGGAGCCGGGCAACTGGAGTCGGATGCCGACGCGATGGTGTCCCGGATAGAAGACGGCGTACGGGAGCGGTATTGGATTGTGCGGGTTGATTGATACCCTTCGAGTTTCAGAGCGGACATGCGGGCGGAACACCTTTGTTTTCATAGCTTAGCTGATTGGCTGGATGAGACGGACCTTGGTTGTTGAGTGCTGTTCACTTTCGAACCGGACGCAGTCTAGTGTGACGTCATCTGAGCTGTGAACTGTGGTCGTGTTTTTTGGAGCCGAATGCGCTTCGCCGTGCTGAACATTATTGGTCAGTGCCGTTTTTTTTTGCTGTGACGTCCGCACCGGACGGCGTAGCGTCCGCACCGGACCCAGCCCGCACCGGGCTGGACGAGCGGACCGCCCAGCAGACGCCGTCGGTACAGCGATACCCGGCGCACTGTCACGGTCTATCAGCGGGAATGGAGTGCGGCAGCTGTGGCGGGACATGTCGGCAGTTATAGCTGTTGTGTTGTACTGGTGTCGGATGGCGACTTTGAGGCGTCACAAATAGTTATCGCTACTGCGAGAACTTGTATGTGGTGTAGGTCGATGTAATGATGGGATGCAAGTGCAGAATTGCTACTTTCGGAGTCTGCGTGGAGTGGAATGGCGGCACAGTTTGTTAGATATCGTGGAGTGGATATGATACTCGTTTTACGCTGCCTTTGGTTGGCAAGGATGATTGACGTACGAGGAGGTAACACGGCCTCGGGGGACATTATTTGGTGAAATGTGTGGTGTAAAGTCTCCGTGGAGAAATATCACTCGGGACCAGTCTACGAACACATACATTTTCTCCTTTGGAATGGGTGTTCCTTGTAGCCAATCGCGTTTAAGCTCTGTTCATATGCAGCGGGTGATGCCACCTGTCTAGCTACCGAACTGCCGAGCTGCCTTCTCAAAGGCGGATGCTACCAGCCTACTAAGTAGCAGTACTTATCGATTAACGCCGCGTCCGACTGGCGACTTTAGCTGCGAGTTGTCCAGAGTCGTGTGCTGTTTTGGCGCTGCTCCGCCGCTGCTCTTGGTGCCGGCGCCGGTGCTGGTGCTGGTGCTGGTGATGCTCCGGCGCTGCTGTTGGTGCCGTTACTGGTGCCGGTGCCGGTGCCGGTGCTGGTGCCGTGCCGGTGCTGGTGCCGTGCCGGTGCTGGTGATGGCACTGCTCCGGCGCTGCTGTTGGTGCCGGTGCCGGTGCGGTGCCGGTGGCCGGTGCCCGGCTGCGGTGCCGGTGCCGTGGTGCCGGTTGCCGTGCCGGTGCGGTGCTGGTAGTGGCCGCTGCTTGTCTGTGCCGGTGCCGGTGCCGGTGCCGTGGCCGGTGCCGGTGCCGTGCCGGTGCCGGTGCCGGTGCCGGTGCCGGTGCCGGTGCCGGTGCCGGTGCTGGTAGTGCCGCTGCTGTCTGTGCCGGTGCCCGTGTTGGGTGTTAATTGTCTCGCCGCTCTATGACTCCTCATTGATCATATTCGTCTCCGTGGAGGGTAAGGGTCGCTTGGAGCTGGGGTCGGCTCTGGGGCCAACCGGATCAGTTGGCCTGTCTGGCCAGGCCGGTGTCCTTCAGGCGCTGCCGGGCTGGTGACGTGTGTGACGTCGTGACCGCCGATACGGGCTGGTAATCCCGACCCGCATCCCTGTCCGGATGTGTCCTGATGTGTCTGGGGGCGTCCGGATCAGGCTGCTGGCTCTGGCCGGGGAGAGCGGATATCCCGCCTGGTGCGGCCGATACGGCGGCATATAGGCATATAATGCCACTGGCTGGGATGAAAGGCGGTCATGGACGCCCCGAGCACCCAGGAACGCGCACTGCGCATGTCACAGGTCGCCCGCGTTGTATGGGGCGCCGCTAAGGCTGCCACGTGTGCGTTACTTTGCGTGCAATGTCGCTGTCGCTGTCACTGTCGCTCTTTCTCGGATATGTTTTCCTTGCAGGTCCTGACCGCGGTTTCATGTCACATTACGGCTCCCGGTGCCAGACATGACAGTGTGCGCGCTGCTGCAACTGGAGACGATTGTCAGGCACCGCGACATTCACGGAAGTCGTGCCAGCCTTATTTCACAGCTCTGTCGCTCCTTAATTACCCTTCCATCTGCGGTACCGGCCCGGCCACTTCAACCTGCTTCCACGCGGCCACATGCTGTTTCAGCAGCTGCTGGTGGACGCGTTCGCCAAGATCGAGGCGGACCGCCTAGGCTACCTGCGTCAGAACCAGCACGTGCTGCGTACTGACACGGTGCGCGGCCTCACAGACGCCATCAACGCCGGCGACGTCCAGGGCGCCGCCGTCGGACGGATCGTGCTGCCCGCGTCGTTTACCGGCGGCACCCGCTACATGGTAGCGAAGCTAAACGACGCGATGGCTTACGTGCGAGAGTTCGGCGGTGGCGACCTCTTCATCACCATCACGTGTAACCGCTCTGGCCGAAATCACCGGCAGCTGCAGCGGCTGTACCCGAGAAGCGGTCTTCCGACCTCAGATCGTGTCGCAGGTGTTCCGGCAGAAGCTGCGCGGCCTGCTGCACATGCTGCGAGACGGTGCCGTGTTTGGCCGCGTGCGGGCATTTATCTGCTCCATCGAGTGGCAGAAGCGCGGCCTGCCGCACGCCCACATCGTGCTCTGGCTGGACCCGGACGACAAGCCGCGGCCCGACACCGTCGACCTCTTCGTGTCGGCCGAGATCCCGGACCGGTGGCAGAGCCGGAGGCTGCATACTACCCCGTCACCACCAAGATGGTGGCACGGCCCTGACTGGTCGTCCAACGGCCGGCGGCGTCGTGCATCGCGATGGCGTCTGCACCCAAACGTACCCAAAAGAGTTTACCCTGGCCACCGAGGTGAACGACAGCGGGTACCGAGTAACCTCTTTGGCCGCAGCCCGTGTGACGGCGGACGCACGGTGCGGCTCGCCGGCCGGACGGGGGGCGGCCCGGTCGTCATCGACAACCGCTGGATTGTGCCCTACAATCCCCTGCTCAGCCGCGCCCTGGACAGCCACGTCAACGTCGAGATCATCACGCACGCCTACACCTGCATCCGTTACGTCATCAAGTACGTCACCAAGGGCAGTGACCAGGTGATGTTTACCGTGGCGCCCGGGGAGGAGGTGGTGGACGAGATAGCGACCTACCAGCAGAGTCGCTACCTCAGCGCCATGGAGGCCGCCTGGCGGCTGCTCGCCTACCCGGTGCACGACCACCTGCCGACGGTGGAGACGCTGCCGGTGCACCTGGGCGGCGCCGACCAGCCGGTGCAGTTCAACGCCGGCGACCGGCTGCAGCAGGTGGTGGACAGAAGGGCGGAGACCAAGCTGACAAGCTTCTTCGCGCTCTGCGCAGAGGACGACTTCGCCGCCACTCTGCTGTACCACGCTGTGCCACGCTTCTACACGTGGCAGCAGGGAGCGCGATGCTGGCGCCGCCGCGGAGAGGAGCGCACACCCGGACGCGGCCGGCATCTTCGTGGCGGAAGCTGTCGGCCGTGTCTACACGGTCAGCCCGCGCGCAGGAGAGAGTTTTTTCCTGCGTCTCCTGCTGCACAACGTGCGCGGACCACGGTCGTACGAGGCGCTGCGGACGGTAGACGGTCGCCTCTACGACACCAACCAGGAGGCGTGTTCGGCGCTCGGCCTGCTGGAGGACGGCGCACTGCACAGGGCCATGGCTGAGGCAGCCGTCTATCTTTCCGCGACAGCGGGCGCCTGTTTGCCTCATCGCCATCGAGGGTCGCGCACCGCGACTGCGGCTGCTGTGGCGCACGTTCCGTGCTGCATGTTCGGAGGACGTACGGCGGCGACTGCTGCGGCTGAACCGGCTGGCCCCGAAGACGTCCCAGCGGACGCCACCGACGACGTCCGATGGACGGGCGAGCGGCGACGGCGCGGGGCGACGACGACGCGCTGCCCATCCGTCTACTCAGAGACGCTGCGACTGATCGGCCAACCAGCTGCGCCGCACAGTGGCCTGACGCTGGCTGCCGTCGGCTGCCCACAGCAGCGGAACCGCACCAGCCGAGGCGCCAGCCGAGGGCCGCCGAGGACGGCGACGACGCTCGCCCGCCACCAGGCGCACGTTGACGCCCGCACGCCGCTGCTCACACAAGACCAGCGCGCCGTGTACGACGAGGTGGGCGTCGCCTAACAGCGGCGAGGGGGGTTGCTGTTCGTTTTTTTTTCTTTTTTTCTCAGGCTCCAGGAGGTCAAGTGTCCGTGCATTCGTGTTGTGGTGAAGCGATATTTAAATGTGAGCGCTATCCAGCTCCGTTGTCAAATGAGCCAAGATTTAAGAGATAAAAACGTGAGCTACTTTACATGCACTAATCGTTGGAAATATGCATCCCGCCCAGATTTTGTAATATTTGCATGCGTTCCTGTATCAATACGTTCCTTTGCTGTGTATAAGCAAGAACCGTTGTTTACCGTCAACAACTTTATTCGTATGAATGCAGCATTCTGCGTCGTGCTCATTTTTCCCCAGGCTGTTGGCAAGACTTCTGAAACCTGCTGCTGGCGATCCGTGGCGCGGCCGCGAGGAGGCCATCGCCTCGCCACGTTCCGCATCGCCGCAGCTGCTGGCGGCGGCACACGCTCCACTCCCGCTCAGTCCCTATCAGCCAGACGGATAGTCGACTTGCGACCTGCACAAAGGACGGAGGCAGCCAACACCGTCCAGCGTGACCGCCTCTTCGGTGGTGTGACGAGCGGCCATGTCCAGAGAGGGGCGGCGGAGGCGGTGGACCGGACGCTAACCGACATCCGGGAGACAGACCGCGCCGTTCGGCCGGCCTGCTGACTTTTGGCTTGCGGTGGGAGGCCGGCAGATCTTGCCGTCGGTCAGGGCGGCGCCCGACATCAGGTTTCGGCGCTGCTGTCGTCCCCCTCTGGCTGCACATGACCACACTCCGCTACACACGAGTGCAGCTGCAGGCGACGCAGAGGCGGCGATTTACGCCCAGTTCCTGGCCGGCTGGGCTCCGGCGGCCTGCCTCGGATGCCAGGCCACACCCGATGAAGTCAGCTTCCGCCAGCGGTGCTCAGTCCGCGCAATCGCTCGGTGCAGCTGGCGGAACGCATTTTATCCTGCTCTGGCCCAAAATCTAGACAACCTGCAGTGGCATCGACAGAGCGCACAATTTTGACGGTATAAATCTGGAGCTCGAAATTCACAACACATCATGAAGCGTGTGCCTGGCCCGAAGACGCTGTAGCACGAAGCGTCGACACGATGACAAGACCGGATGCGGTGCCGTTGGCAACGGAGGTGCTTCAACACATGAAATTTCAGCGCATGCCACGCACAAAATCGTCTAAAGACGGTGCTCCGGTTTTACTGATGCGAAATTTGGACGCACCTCGCGTCGTCAACGGCACCATGTGTGTCGTAAAAACCCTGCTGGAAAACGTGCTGGAGCTGACTGTTCTGACCGGCCCTGACCACGGCCAAAACATTTTCGTTCCGCGGATTCCACTCGAGTCTTCGTCTGACTCTGGCTTGGGATTCTCTTCCGAAGGCTGCAGTTCCCTTTTGGCGTAGCTTCGATGACAATCAACCGGAGCCAGGGTCAGACGAAGAGGAGTGGGCGTGTTCCTTCCAGCCCGGTTTTGCCACGGCGTCTATGTTAGCCATGTCCCCGCGTCGGCAGCTTGCCAACGTTGGAATGTTTGTGTGCCGCGCGCCGCCACACCGGAACGTTTGTTATGCCGAGGTTCTGGCGCGTGATAGGGATGCGAGTGACGAGGGCTGAAGTTTCGTGTGTGTTTGTGTGAGGTGTGTGTTTTTGTGTGTGAATGCGTGACTTTATGATGTGTACGTGTATGTAGCGGGGTATTGCATGAATGCATGTGCGTGTTTGCGCTGTTTTGTTATCCAAATCTCAGCACCGTGCATTTAAGTATACTGGACGGTAGCTAAGCGTTTTGCATATGTGCTTGCGCACAGATAACCAGTAAGGTGAAATTATACAATTTTTAGTATGTGATGGACGCAATTACTATGTTGAGTCATATACAAAATTATCAGCGCACTGACATTAACTACTAACATTAATAAAATAAAATATTTAGATTAACTTTAACAAACATAGCTGACCGAGAAACTGTACATATCTAAATGTGAGTGTAGTGCCGCTGGCGTGTAATGCAGACACTCATTGAGTACATCCATGCGATGACATCGGCAGTTGAGCACCTGGGTGTCTGCGTAAGTGGATGCTGACATCATTTGCACTGTCTTCGACGTCGTCACTCCATCAAATGTGTGTTAGATTCGATTGTTAGGTTAGGTTGTAGGCGTCTCTGGGACGCAGCAGTGGTGGTACGGCCATGGCTCAGCAGACCGGCCAGTGGGTTCCTGTGTCGCGTGTCGCGGGTAAGATTAGAAGATTGACTAATGGGTGTAGCTCGCACGGTTGAGATTTGCGGAGGAGACTGCTAACACGCTGCTATTTCAGCCTGTGCAAATTACTCCAACGCCCCTGTAGTCCAAGTGGGTCGATCCAGTGGCCACTTATGGACGAGAGTCCACTACCACTGGTGCGGTTCTCCGAACCCGCCCTAATGTTTCCCGTCGGTGCCGTATCCGTGGGGACTGGTGAAATTTGGTGGTTGTTATGCCTGCGACCCGTGCTCCCCCGGTTTTCGCCGCCGGCGGTGGTTGACGCCCTCTTGGTCCCGCGCCGGGCATCGGTCTGCTGACGCCACCGGTCATCACACAATGCGCCCGCGCGGCGCGTGTGGGCGCCCACCGCCCGCGGTGGTGACGCCCCCGGCCCAGGCCTGGCGGTGTCGTTGACCCCGGCTCCGCGTGTCGACGCCCCCAGGGTCAGCGCGGCGCGTTTCTGCCGCCCGGGTCACTGCGGCGGCGTGCGTGTTGTGGATCGGACCCCGCCGTCCGCGCACGGCTACCCTGTGAGCTGCGCCCGTCTGGCGGCGCGCCCCGCCCGGTGTGGCCCGCGCTGGCAAGTGCCCGGGTACGGTGCTCCTCTAATCTGGGCCATCGTCATGCGGTCTGTGTTGTCCCCCCGTTACCGAACTGTGGTCTTGCTGTTCGCCACTGTTCGGGCCCAGTGGCGGGCCGCCCCCGCTGGGTCAGTGCCGGTACGTCTCAACTTGGCCACGTCTGTCTGTTGGTTGTACTAACCCTCCCGCCTGTTCCTCTCCGAGAGGACTGGGTCTCTGCTCCTAATATATCGCCTGGTTTCAGCGGGTTGAATAGATTATGGTGTGTCTTAGCAGTGAGTCGCCGTTTCTTCGGTTAGGTGATAAGAGGCTGGGTGAGGGTTCGCTCCTAATAAGGTTCATATAGTCGGTCTAGGTTGTTTTAGTGTTATGCGAAGGTAGGTAGGAGTTAGTGAGTTTAGGTAGGTAGGGTTAGTATGGTTTGATTATAGAGGGCGTGTTATGAGGTAGGGCATGTTAAGTAGGTTATGTATTAAGGTAGGATTAGGTTAGTTATGGTAAGGGTGAGTGGTATGATTTAGAAATAGGTGCCTGCGTGATTCCATAATTCCAGCAGTATGTTTGCTTCCTGCCGTAGCCCGCCTGTGTTTTTTTTATGCAGAATTGGACCGGTCAATTAATAAAAGCAGATCTAAAGTAGCACAATTTATAAGGTAAGTTTAATCTCTGAACACCGATAGAGATAAAAAGAAGACAAAGAATAAGACAATGTAGTACCAGGGTTCTAGGTGTGATAGGCGGGTTAGGTAGGGTTTAGGTTATATTAGGTAGGATTAGGTTAGGTTAGGTACGGGTTAGTATGATTAGAATAGGCTCCTGGCTGCATCCATAATGCCATGCATATGTTGCATTACCTGCCGCCTCTCTGTGTTATTTGCAATCTCTACGCATAAAACAACAATTACACATAGTTATGATGTTGAATGTGTTTCGTATTTCTTGGTGATACACTCCTGCATAGACGGAACATGAATAAACCAAATAAATAGGACATTGGAGTTTAAATATATTCTAAATAAATCACATCGATTTGCCAAACTTGCGAAGCGAAGCGATCGCCAATGGTGCACCTTGGCAAGCTATCCTTACAAGCCATCCTTGGCGCCGGGCGTGACCTCAGAAATTTATAATCTCAAAATATTCAGACACATCAAATACCACACCAGGCCGATACATAACTTATTAGACCCGAGGTCGTTGTGGGGATTTTCCGCCCGAAACCGAAGTGAGTGGAAATTCCAACAACGACCGAGAACCTATATACATTATTTCGCCCTGATTGTGATACTATTTTGTCTCATGTCTACATCTCTTTTTAAAATGCATGAAAGCTTGGTAAAATGTAAATACCCAGCAGACCGAAAGCTTACACCCATTTACTTAACATTCATTACTGGAAACCTTTTATAACGCACTCGCGCCAATGTTAAAAACATGCTTAGAAATATCATTAATTGTTTTACTAAACATTCTTAGGGACACGACAAACTATTTATATAAATGCAATACGTATCATATTGATTCTCATACGTATTGCATTGATTCTCTGATAGCATTGATTCTCTTATAGCTTTAAACCTTTTACCATACGCTCGCGCTAATGTTAAAAATCTTAAACACATGATACACTTATCAACATTGTTTTGAATATACTTTGACATATGATAACTTATTATATTATAAACATATGTATTTGATAATTGTCTCGCTCAGCGAAGCGAGCGCCAAAGGCGCTTGTATGTACCTATTCTGACATTCATATTAACTTCCAAGTAGTTACATGCTTTTAACACAATCTTCTGCCACTCTGCAAAAATAAATCAGTATTTTCCTACAATATACATCATTTTTAATTTTGATGTCTTTTTGGGCTTGAATTTTCCACTCGGACACCCAAGCAAAGATTGATATATGCGAGCACTGGTAGATATAGGGGGGGGCACAGAGGACCGACAGGGATGCGTTGACAGTCGACGATAGACAACATCCCCCTCCCCCTATATCCTCCCCACCCCGCAAGCAGGAGCGGCGTCTGAGCCGGCGGAAGGCAGCACAATCACAAACGTAGCTGCAAATCCTAAAAATAACTGCTTATAACTTGACAGCCCAACTTGATAATTTATCCTTAACCTGTACTTTGCAGGGTAGTGGTACCACAATGCAGTTTTCATATACAATATAACTTCAATTACATTCTGGACAACTTTATTGAAAACAGCTCAACATAACGTTTAAGTTAGACCTTATGCAACAATGAGCAAGAAGGAAAAAGCAACAGACCTTAGTCCTTACATCATACAGACAGATTTATTCGTGCTACCAGGTGACGGCGTGCATTTGTATGCGCACATCGGGAATCCAGGTTACGTACATCATGTAATATGTAGCACCACTGATCACACATTGACAAAGAATGGATTGCAAGACGTAAAAACCCGCGTGAAGAACAGGATCCAGAGCAGGAACTAGGACCTGATGACAGTCCATTGCTTATGTCGTAATATTACGGCAATATCCGTGCATTTCAGAATGGAAACTTCGTGTGCGCTCATCGTCACAGCGCGCGTACTACAGTTGAGACGTGGCCTTCCGCCACGCAAACCTGCATCCAGTCATGCAAGAACTCTGCCCTACCATGAAGTTGGGACATTCACAAATGACAGCGGTACAAGCAGCATTACTGATAAGCGCAATAACAATGACAGTAGATGAAATGCCTATTGTCTGGACATGCGAACTCATGTATTAGCCACAGCTTAGTTCCCATAAGTAACCCGCCAGTTGTCAGTAAACAGTATTAATCGCACACGAAAAGAACGATAATCCAGCCAAGTGATGACCAACAAAGGAAGGACCGACGTAAACTGGTGAGAAACGATCAACATGTAAAAACGTTGTTTGTCCAAAATATGCCAGCATTCCATGTCACGGCTCGCTGTTTTGGACAGAACTGCGACGTCTTCCCACACGATTTATAAATGCACCCAGAACAACTGTAGTTGGCCACGTGTAGCCTTGACATCGTCCGGCAAAGACAAACAGTTTCGAACCATCTCAGGCTTGCGGTGCGGGTCATTGATCACACTTGCAGTAAGTATGTGATTGTTGGAAAAATACGACCTGGAGGACAGAAACATGGCAAATAGAAAGCAGGCAGTAGGCACTGCAGGCTGCAGCGCCATTGCAATATTAGGCCCAAGTCAAACGAAAAACAATGCGGACATACGGACTGAGATCGCCAGGTTCAAGGGCACTGGTGGATTTAGAACGGCAGTTTGTGGCGGTTTGGGGGGCATCACCCCAGACAAATTTCACAAAATTAAAAAACTCGTCGGATTTCGCTCCCTTATGCATTGCTAGCTAGACGTTTTAAATACACTTTTCTTAGTAAAAGTTGCGTAGATGTCCTTTAACATCAGAAAAAGTGTAAATTTGCGCCGTTTTTTTAGGGGGGATTGGCTCCTGATGCCCCCTGGATCTACCAGTGTTCAAGGGACGTTAAAGGGAGTGTGTCTACTGTTTTGAAATGTCAAAGATATTTTATTATGGTTAGAAGTTATTGGTTTTATTGTTGGATACGATACATTTCACATCTGGAGCCCCATTAGTTTAATTTTCACTTCATTTTTTTCTCTTCTCGATATCGATAAAACGATCGCCACTATACTCATAGGGAAGAAGATGTTATGTAAAGCGGCGCGCCTAAGACAATACAATTACGGTCTTATCATGCAAGATAGGGAGACCGAAACAGTTTTGCACAAACATGTTTTTGACGCTGTGAACTTGATAAAGAGCAAATTTCGTAGCTTGATTTAGTAAATTGATATCTATGTCGAAACAATGGCCATCAAGCGTTGCGAGTAGGACAGACAGTATGATTCGGCTGCTGCTGCCAGTGCGCACGAGCTGTTTTGTCGAATCGCTAATGGCCGGCGCTAACGATAAGCTTGCGGTTTAATCGATAGTAGTAGCGAAAACCCAATGGAGTCCACCAGATGGCTTTTTGCTTCCAGCAAGTTCATGGAGTGTTTCAAATATCTCAGCAACTAAGGCGAATCTGGAGCAATGAACACAAGGTTAAATTCAGAAAATTATGTTCTATAGACCAGAGTCAACAACCCCACATAAGCGATGTGAGTAGGCACACTGCTTTTAATGCCTTACACCACATAAGCTCAGCATGCCAGCCACTATTCAGATCAAAGTTTCCGCCCTCCGTTTTAAAATACGGGTACGGGAGAGGCTGTTTTGACCCGCCTCTACGCTGTTTTTCCACTGCGGTACTCATTGATCTCTTATTCACGGATGATCCGGGAGCCTCTGGTGGGCTTCACCTATTGCACAACAAATGCAGTAGTTTCATAACTCCCGGTTTTACACAGGCATGTGACTCAGGCACTCAAATAAGTGCTGATTTTGTTTAGACCAGGCGGATTTTCCTCACAAAGTAACAGGCTGTGGGTCTTTGTAAATAAACAAAACATAATTACATTATAAATCGCGACGGGCACGTACTAGTCAAATTATAGTAAGTAGCTAGCAAGTAGCAACTACTGTGTGTAAGTGTTACTTACGACGAGAGAGTGGATGTGCCGGCACATCTAAAAAAGTCAGGATAGTTTGTGCTACCAAATACCAGGTATCAACATGTGTTCTATGCGCAGATGGAGAATCCAGGATACTTACAGCGTGTATGGAATGAATCGTAAAACGTAAAATCCAGATAATCCAGAGTAACTGCTAGGATTTAATGACGTTACGGAGTTTCACGTTCCAAAGGATTTAGTGAAGCCCGTGAGTTTCACGTTCATACGAATTTAGTGACGTTGTGGAGTTTCACGTGCCAACGGATTTAGTGGCGTTATGGATTTTAAAGTCACAGCTCTTGCGGGCTGCGAACTTCAGGAAGCAGGGTGGCTTGACACCATCACAGCTGCACAAGCTGCTGAAGCAAGCTGCTGATTAACTTATGGACACTGGTGTCCTCATCAAGCCTCCAGACAGTTTACATTTTTGCTACCTTTAGATACCATATTTCTTTCAGGACATGTATGATTTTGGGAAATGCATGCATGCAACATACCGCATAACATGCTCAATTTATTATTACTGAAGGTGGCACGCAAGCCAGTAAGTAGGTATTTGGTGGGAAAGGGCGGCACAGGGACTGTCATGAAGGCCACCGTGTTTGCATATCACGGCGTCTGTAACACCCAGCCATCCCACTACAAAGTCGGCAGAACCCGTGGCAACAGAACGGAAAGTGCGGCGCTTTGGACGATCCAGTATGACATAGTCAGTATGGCCGGTGCATTTCCAGCGCGCGAGGAACACTTACAGCGCCAGTGTTAAAATAGGCCATAGTCGGCCAAGATCCTAATTATTAAGATGCAATGCCTGACACCCAGTGAGCGTTTGATCAGCTGGAGTGTGCTTCAGTCTTCTCCCGTCTCTCCCAGTCCGTCTGACCCCCACATGGAGGTCAAATCAGGTCTTGCCAGTCGGTTCTGACGGTGACCACCGCCCGTCCGTTTGACCGCTTTGACCGCTCCGCTGTCCGTTTGACCACCTCCACCTCCGCTTTCCACTTTGACACTGAGTCTTCACATGGGACGGCGTGGCGGCGCGGGTCACCTGCAGTGGCAGCGTTATCCCCCATGACGCTGAGCTAAGGAAGTCCTAGAACGTCTGGACAGTGACAGCGAATCCTAACCAGTTAGAAACGAATGCGACTTGAATGAAACCACTACTGACAATAATGGAATAAGATCGTCCTCACAGTCTTTTTAGCTACGTACCGATACTCGTCCCTCGCACTTACAACTTACATTCATATCAAAGCAACACGATCATCTCCGTCACACACAATTGTATTGTTCTGTCTGTCCAATAACGTTTCCTACACAGGATATTTGGGACGTTTGCGCTAGCGTGAGCATGTAGTGTTCGTGTGAATTGCGATCAGACCGAGGACGGCAGTAGGGTCGGTTCCCGTCGCACCTCTAACCTCCTCCAAGCTGCTCCCACTTGCTCCAGTCGTATTCTTTAACACAGAGCAGTTGTAGCCGGAGCAACTTAAAGGAGGTTAGAGGCGGTTAGAGGCGCGACGGGAACAGACCCATTGTATCGCAGCATTCCAGCGTTCAGTACCCCCCACCCCCACTTTCACATTTCCCCCACCATCATGCAATGTTCGCTGAACATAGTGAAGTGGTTAGTCGGTGGTAGTGATCACTGGTAACATACGACCACAGCTCTCCGTCCCGGACGCGGGGCACGCGTTGGAGAGACCACCCTGGATCCGGTATACCGCGAATCCGGCCCCTCCGATAACCCGCTCACCACTGACGTCACCAATACACTATACACTACACAGCCGACACACACCACACACGGCGTACTGGGTTATATAGCACATTAACACATCCAATACACCATGTTAGAGCTGGGGCATTCCACGACAAATCGACCAAGGCTTGACACCCTCATATTTGTAAAAATTCTGAAATGAGTGAATAGGGTAATCTCGGGCGCTAAAGCCAGCTGTGACAGTCTTAGTTTTGTCAGATCAACGGTCACCGAGTTAAAGCCTCGGGCATTTTTGAGAGGTCATGTTGTAAGGCCATCTTTGTATGAGGGTGTCAAATTTAATTATTTTCGGTCGATTTGTCGTGGAATGCCCCAGCTGCCACTTGACCGAATCTACAGGCTGACATACTGGAGGTTCGGGCGCACAAGGATGAGTTTCTAAGTAAGGCATGGAAGAGTGAAGGCGCCGCCAACAATAATCTCAAAGTTTTGGAGGAAACAGAGAGGCATGCTCAAAGATATAAAAAAACGAATTAATTCACAAATAGTAGAATAATTGCCTTAAAAAAATAACCGAAAATGTTGGAAGGGAAACAACGCGTCCCCCGTACCCTCCCTGCTTCCGACGTCCACAGTTGGAGAACAACCTAAGGTGTACTGTGAGTTTTGGACTTAACGCTTTAGAAGTCAATATTCTTTCTAATACATATAGCAAGTACCGAAACTGATAGGTACTTAGAACTTATGTGGAGATTTCCCTTTTTTCTGTCGAAGCAAACAATAGTTGAAAGCTACTGGATGGAGAACTTAACACTCGCACGGCCGGGAGTCTGCGCCAACCACGAACAGCCGGAGGGGGGGGGGGACTTCAGTCCCTCTGCGATCTCGAAAACCACGAAACGTAGCGACAAGCGGAAAACGGCGTTAGATAGCACGAGACAAGCTCTATCGACTTTTTTTGTCAGGTCAATATTGAGGTCACCAGTGGTTATCAACGGTCAGATTTTCCAGTTTTAGGACGTCGCTCCAGAAACCCCAAAATATCTCAGGAACTATGATAGCTAAAAACAAACGAAAACAATACAAAGCTCTAAAAATGCAATCGCCGAGGTGTCCTAAAATTTTATCATAGTTCAATCGTTTAAGTTCTAGAGGTCATCAAAGGTCAACAAGGCTAGTTTTTGGCAAAGTTGTTTTCACAAATAACATTTTACATTTTACAGCTAGGGTCAAATTTTGGACGTCATCGTGTTCGTTTCGTCAAGGCGCTTCAATAAGTTTCACGTTGACCAGGTTAGGTCAACTTATAAATTTTACCTCAGGTCAAGGTCAAGTGGTGACCTAAGTAGATCACGTTGCATATTGGGAGACGTGTCCCGATGAGACAAACACATAACATAAGTACCAGTTTCACTTATCTATCTTAATTCTGTCGAGAGCTATTTACAACAAATTGTTTGTGACCGTTCTCGGATGACCTCAGCTGACCCTGTAGAGGTTATTGAACACAAATTGCACCTAGATCATCATGAATGGCCTATGATAACATGATCAAGATGGAATTGAGCTGCTATCATGCGTATCCTCGGAATAGGAAGCATTTGCAAATTTCTCCATTGACTTACGAATGGGAGGTCACGAAATTGACCCGACCTTAGGTGACCGATATAAACACTCCGAGATAACCGAATTGTAGGCTTATGAATTCATGTAAGTGTGAAACTGATCGGCTAAAAACTGTGACTTTGGTATGACCGCAAACTTTTTGGACGTGGGGTCATGTGACCTGGCATGGTGACCTGACCTGAGATGACCCGAGGCAAACAAAACAGACTATTTGGGTAATTGATGCCAAACCAGCTGTGCTAAACTTGGCGGCGCTGCGCGCCGTCGTTTTCTGCTATTCATGAAATACCGGAGGGGTGGGGTTGGCGGTAAATCAACCCCGGTCGTACGCGTGTTAAGGTTCGTGTGGGCTGCGGGTTCCTGAATCCCTAAATCGACAGCTCTACCGCAGGACGGGCCTGGTCTTGACCAAGTCTCGACCACAGCTGTGAGCCGTGCAGGTCCGGCAGCTGATCTGGCAGCAGCAGTGATCTGGCAACATTCGCTTATTACCTACCGAGTCATCCTGGCCGTACACGTGCCCTGACTCTGGGATATCCTCCTCCCTGCTGATCCGACAGTGGTGAACACCGGCTCATTACCGAGTCATTCTGGCCGTCACATGCGACAGCCGAGTGGAGATGACGGCTGCCGGTACTGCAAACTGACCGAGACTGCGGCCCACGTGCCCTCACTAGCGTACCCTCCTGCCTACTGCTGACCCTGCCGTGACCAAAACACCGCTACTGATCCACACCCATCCAACCGCCCGCCCGCCCGCCCGCCCGCCTAGCAAGCACGGCAGCAGTGCAGTCACCGCGGCCAGAGTGCGATATTCCCACGTTCTCCGTCCCATCAGCGCCACTGGGACCGCGCGTCACCAGTGACCTGGGTGACGCTGGGTGGGATTTTCTCGGCAGATTGGTGCGGATTACGGCTCATCTCGCCGCTGGATCTCCGGCCCCGGTAATCCGCTGAGTACACCGTTAGCAGGTGGACAGCTGGGAAATCACTCATCGCCGCTGAAATAAAAGATCATACCGGCCCCGGTAATCAGCTGAAGTACACCGTTTAAGCAGGTGGAAACAGCTGGGATCATCTCGCGCTGGATCTCGGCCCCGAGTAAATCCGCTTGAGTACACCGTTAAAAGCAGCGTGGACAGCTAGGGAATCATAACATCGCCGCTGGATCTCCGGGACAACCCGGTAATCGGCCTGAGTACAACATTAGCAGGTGGAAACGCTGTGATCATCTAAACTCCGCTGGAATACTTCCGGCACCCGGATAAAATCCGCTGAAATAACACCGTTAGCAGGTAGGACAGCTGGGATTCAAAATCAAAATCGCCACTGAAATCATAACCGGCCCCGGAATATAATCCGCTGATACACCGTTAGCAGGTTGGGCAGCATTGGGATTCAATCTCGCCGCTGGATCTACGAGCCCAACCGGCTTAAATCCGCTTGAGGACACCGTTAGCAGGTGGACTGCTAAGAAGGAATCATAAATTTCTCGCCGCGGATCTCCGGCCCCCGGATAATACAAGCTGAAGAAATACACCGTTAGCAGGTGACAGCTAAAGGACAGATACATCTCGCCGCTGGATCTTCCAAGGCCGCGGTAATCGCTGGAGGGACACCGTTAGCCAAGGTGACAGCTGGATCATCTCGCTAGCATGGATCTCCGGCCCCGCGTAATCGCTGTAGTACACCGTTAGGACAAGGTAGGACAGCTAGGATTCATCTCGCCGCTGGATCTCCAGGCCCCGGATAAATCCCCCCCCCCTGGAGAAGACACCGAATTCAGCAGTGGACAGCATGGGAACGGCGAGATCAAGCCAGATCCAGCGGAATTGACAGAAAAGAGAAAGGACTGATAACAACGAAAAAGACCAGCCACCGGCCAGGAAACGTGAATATGTTAACAAACAAACCGGTACAGCGCCAACAGCTGTGCAAATAGTGACACAGCCCGGTACAAATCGCAAGCAATTGTGCATAACTGTATAGCTGATACAAAACACTGCAAGAGCGCCAACAATGTCATTAGGTTGAAGTGCAAGCAGTTTTCCATAAGAAGCAGGGTTCGCAATTGTAAGCAGGGGCCTGGTTTAAACCGGGTGGCATACATTTATTTACTCATCATTATTACATCAAGATAGAAGATATTGCACACTAGAGTAAGGTGCTTAATAAGTATCGTATGCATTATACAACATACATATTACATACACCACCACCACCTATAATTTCAAAATGGGTCAAATTTTGAACATTTTTGGCTTCAACCCAAATCGGTCGGTATTTGGCCAACCAAAATGCCTCCTACAATCTTCAAAGTTCAACTAAAGTTCAAAGAACTGCTCGCTTTACAACCGTCAATAATTTATAAGGACATACATCATCTGATAGAAAATGCACTGTATTTAGTTTTTCTTCTGGTTATCAGATGTGGCAATCACAAAGCAATTCATCAGCTTCCCAGCCATTACAGCCATCCTCATCACCACAGCACAAGTAAATAGTCAGGTCCCACTTCCCTCCTTGTGTGTGATAAACAAAACACCAATGTCTTGTTTTCGCTAGCCGTTGCTACCAAATCAGTAAAACCTTCCGTTCTGTTCACCTAGATACATATGTTTCGAAAACTTCGTGATTGAAGCGATAACCTTAATTTGTAAATAGGGACAGTCTTATTGAATGAGTTTATATTAAACGAATTTGTATACAAATGATAATTTTTCCTACATTATACAATAATACATTACCTACATTTTTTGACTGTCAATAACATATCCTGACCCCAGTGAGTCTGAAATAAATGCTGAATTTAAGCCGAATTTTATTGATTTAAAGGGAGTGTGTCTACTCACATTGGTCATGTGGAGTTGTTGACACTGGTCTGCAGAATATATTTTTCTGAATTTAGCCATGTATTTCATTTCCCCAGATTCACTGTAGTTGCTGAGATATTCCAAATTCGCCAAGATCATTCCGGCGAAACAAAATTATCAATATTCGCCAGAGAGCTTTGGCTACTCGAAGCATTGCTATTAAATTACAACGCTAGCATAAACTGTTAGCGTTGGCCAATATAAAACAACTCGCGAGCACTGATAACAGCTGCCGAACAGAGCCTCGATAATGATAAACAAACCCATGCATTATTCGTATGGGTTTGTTTATTGTCTTTGGTGCGCCATTGTAGGTAACATCTTCGTTACTCTGTTTATAGTGGCGATCGTTTTCGAGTTTTGAAACAAAACAAATGCAAAACAGAGAATAAGTAAAAATTCAACTAAAGAGGCTCCAGACGTGAATTTTATCGTAACCAATGATCAACACCAATAAAGCCTTACCGTAAATGAAACATATATCTGAACAATTTCACAAAAGAGTATGGCACACTCCCTTTAAGCCGGCTTAAGTTCATAAAAGCCACTGGCTGGCATAAATTTAATTTAAGCCGGCTAAACCCTGACAAGAAGCCCACCGTGCGTCGTTGTTATTGGGGTTTTACGACGGCCGCCCAACAGTGATCATATGTCGTGGGGAGTGTTGGCAATGTCCCACAGTATTGCCAAGCTGGCGGCCAGATCACACCACAGACCAGGCCACACCACATGACACCCGTCGGCCAATGACAACCCCATCACTGGCATAGGTGGCCATACACACCACCTCTGTCGACCCGTCGGCCACATGACAACCCCACACTGAGCATAGGTGGCATAGGAACCATACCTCTGCGACCCGTTCGGCCAAATGACAACCCCATCGACTGGCCGATAGGTGGCCATAGAGACCATACCTCTGCACCCGTCGGCCAATGACAACCCCATCACTGGCATAGGTGGCCATAGAGACCATACCTCTGCACCACCTCTGCTCCATCACCATTCACCCATTCACCATGCATGTCATTGTCGGGGCATGCAGTTGAACCATTTCCGAACCTTCGCGATGCTTTTCGTCGCTTTCCTCTAACTCTGCCGAGTACCGGGCCAGGTAACAGCTGAGATGGGAAAACAGCGGGCCGCGCCGGACCGGCAGCTCTCCCTAGTGCCGGCTCCCGCCGACTCCTCGGCGCAGGGGAAGGGGCGCCGGACCGGCAGCTCTCCCTAGTCCCGGCTGCCGCCGACTCCTCGGCGCAGGGGAAGGGGCGGAGCACCGCAGCTCCCCTAGTCACGTCGGGCTGCCGCGACTCCGCGGCGCAGGAACGGCGGCGAGGACCGCACTCTCCCTAGGTCCGCTGCCCCACTCCTCGCGGCAGGGAAGGGCGGAGACCGGCTAGCTCGCCCTAGTCCCGCTGCCCGCCGACTCCTCGGCGCAGGAAGGAAGGGCGGAGGACGGCAGCTCCCCTAGTCCCCGGCTGCCGACCGACTCCTTAGGCGCAGGGAAGCGCGCCGTGCAGCAACGACGCCAGCCACCAATGAACATTGCATCAATAAAGCAGACAAACCAGTTGACGGCAGGCAGGGGTGACTGACGGGTGGATGGGGGATGTGCACGTACCCGCGTCCAGGAAGTGCGGGGACGTGTGGGAGGGGATTCTCGATACTTCCGGTTGTTTGCAGTAGATTGAATCGTCACGGTACCCCGCGTCCACGAAGTGGGTTGGATGGGTGTAAAGGGAGGGGTGATGCCTCACTAACCCGGTCCAGAAGGGGGTGAGGGTGGTGGGAGGGGGATGTCACGTACCCGGTCCAGTATACCGTCTGCCGCAGATTCACATGTGAAACAAAAATGGACGCAAAAGTCGTTCCACGATAACAAAAACGTATTAATTCATGCTGAACGCATCACATTTTTTTTTAATCTACTGATAGCTTCCTACGTCCGCAGATCAGACGTTTCAATAGGTGCTTCACCTGCGTTGTCTGTTCTTGCACTAGGTATCCCCATTCCACAATGCTCTGGAATTGCATGCGCTGTTGTTGTCGATTGTCTCCCGTTTGCATGAGACGGCAGATAGCGGTGATGAGAAGTGCTCGGGGGTTCACGGGGCACGACGATGACGTCACTGTGACGCGGTGCCCGCTGTCCGTGTCAAGGCCACGGGCAGCCATATGATCGACATAGTCTGATGCCGGGACAGATTCGGCCCAGTTCTATGAAACACAACCGACTGATTGGTCTGGCGGAATCACCAACAAACCGAGATAAGAACGTGTCAGTTTCTTCTTTGCAAAGTGTACCTCATCAGTTAGACGCCTTAAGCGGCGAATGACGAGCGAGCCCGTAGAAATCCGATAGCATTGCCAGTAGTGTGGTCTCAAACCACACACAATTTCAGCTTAATCGCTCCTGCTGTTTCTTAGTTACGGAACAGAGGTGTGCATGTGTAGTGTGACATAGAGTTTGACTTGCGTGACATTGCCAGTGTTGTGGTCTCAAACCACACACCAAATTTGAGCTTGATCGGTCCAGTCGTTTCTCAGCTATAGCAGGATAACGTTTTCTGACACCCCTGATGCGGCACGTGCCACGCGCCATGTTGACCCCTCCCGTAAGACGAAACATGTCAATATCATAATCGATTGTATGTGGCTATCAGATGGCGAAGACCGCTTGTCAATCTGATGCGGGAGTCAAAAGATATAAGCTTCTCAAAAGCGTTACAGTCGGGCCGGCCCGGGTCGGACGTGAGTAAAATCCCGTATTCAGTGAGGACTTGCGAGCGCTTCGCGCTTGCTCGTAAATAGTTCCGTATGTGTTGATTCTGATCTATGCAACTGTCCGTAACACATTATTTAATCGCTCAGGAAAATACGGAAATGCATCAGATGATCAGAGACAAAATCGTTGCGACGACTTGTGAGTTTGACGATTAAAATCCCGACACAGGACATTAATTCATCTCAGAACACCGCATTCGGTAAATCAGACCTCGATAATTTTCAGACTACCATATTCACCTTCTATAATTTACCTAGCCCCTATTCCCCCAAAAAGGCTATCTAGTGGTAACCAAATGATAACAATGTCATACTTCATCCTGAACGAGGGGTTATGGAGGCCCTCCAATCCTTCCGCTGACATTCGAAACGTGAAATAGTTAGCACCAGTCGCCATGCCAGCGAGCCAGTATCGCACCTGATCTGACAGCCACCGACCAAGGTCGGTACAATTGTAACATGCTGATGGCAGATATTTGACCATCCCATGGATTAATGTCAACAGTATTACTCCAAGCTAGGCCGATCCTGGCCATGTAAGATCAAGTGACATTGGGCCCGGACAGAATGTCAGCAGCTGCGTCGTATGCGGTGAGTTGGAACAATACAATACACGCTGAGACAGGCGATGCCGGTCAGGGTAAGTCCCGACAGGTCAGGGCAGGTTATCTGTGGATGACGTGATACTGCGTCACATCGTCTCACGTGATGTGACCTGACAGTGACGTGTTGGTGACGTGACGGTGACCTGACGGTGATGTGACGGTGACCTGACGGTGACGTGACGGTGACGTGACGGTGGACCTGACGGTGACGTGACGGTGACGTGACGGTGACGTGACGGTGACGTGACGGTGACGTGACGGTGACGGTGACGTGTTGGTGACGTGTGACGGTGACCTGACGGTCCCGTGACGGTGACCTGACGGTGACGTGACGGTGACGTGTTGGTGATGTATGACGGTGACGTGACTAACCTGCGGCCGCTGCGGCGAACGGGTCGCTGGCGCCGCCGGTCGCCGGAGCAGCTGTGAAGAAGCCCGGGTTGAAGGCGGGCACGGCAGCCACCGTAGGCACGGCGCCCATCTCCGCCGGGTGTGCCGGGGTCGGGGCCGCAGGAGTAGTAGGGGCCACAGCCGCCTCAGACGCCTGTAGACAGAACACAGGTCAGAGCATATCAGGCCAGGGAAGGTTAGGAAGGGCAAGGTCAGAAATGCGACACAGACATTAGGTGAAATTGAAGTGAGAACAAACAGAGGACATGGCAATAAGCCCTCCTGCTGTCTACACTGCACTGCAGGTCAAGCCTGTGGGCGAGGTAAATCATTTCCGACACACATCTCTTCACAATATCAGTCAATCAAATCACCCAAGTCGATCCTATAGCAGAACTCTCAGAATTACCACCTCACTAAGCCGACATGTTACCGTTTAAATCACAGACATCAACCCGACAACTAGCAATGTCACGATGCCACCCCAGTCGTCACAGCTCGGCGTCCAACACCGAGGCCGCGGCGTCCGACACCGAGGCCGCGGCGTCCAACACCGAGGTCGCGGCGTCCGAAACCGAGGCCACGGCGTCCGACACCGAGGCCGCGGCGTCCAACACCGAGGCCGTGACGCCGAATAAGGCCGGCACACGGCCTCCTGACAGTGGCGGCCTTTCGTGACCGCACGCCGACACATGCAGCCCGGCGACACATCGACACATCGACACATCGACACACCGGCACATCGACACATCGACACATCGACACATCGACACATTGACACATCGACACATCGACACACCGGCACACCGACACACCGACACATCGACACATCGACACATCGACACACCGGCACATCGACACATCAACACACCGGCACAGCACGGCACCGTCACCGCCAGTAGTCAACAACGGTCACGGCGACCGACGGACGCGGCCGGCCGCCCACCCATAGCTACCAGGTATACCACTACGTGCACTACAATGACCACATTGTGGCCAGCGGCAGTGGTAGCTGACAATGGTTAATGAGCCGCACTGACCGTGAAGGACGGAGCAATACGTGTCGCGTTATGGACCGGCGAATGTCGGGGGGGGGATGAGGGGTACGGACTTAATTTGAGGCGACGCAAACATGAATGNCTGTGTGAACTTACCGCTTCAGTGTGGATAGGGTGAACGTCTGTGTGAACTTACCGCTTCTGTGTGGATAGGGTGAATGGCGAACAACAGTGCAGCCAGAAAACTACACTTTAACGGCACAAAAAGTGTGCACAGCCTGTGGAAAATACGTGTCGTTTAAGGGAATAGGTCACCTTTAATGGGGATTGAACTGAGATAGCAGATTTGGAGAGCAGATCGAAAGATGCGTTGTGGTGAAATAATTACCTAGCTACCCCAGTGGTGTCAATTTATGAAAATGATTAGGGGGTCCGTAATGCTAACATTCTATATTTTAACTCCATTCTTACCATGCAACGCCATAGGCCTAATGTTAAAATTTGAAATCATTGGGGGCCCAATAGTATACAAATCGACACCGGTGAGCTACCCTAAGTAATTTCGACACAGGTCTAGAAGGCTTTTTTAAGAAGAATAATTTTCGGGCACGAAAAATTGCCTTGTGACACGAAACCGTCCCAAAACTTCTTCTGAAAGGGGCCCAGTAGTCCTGTGTCCAACTTCCAAGTTACTTAGAGTTACTTAGAGTTAATTAGAAGTTACTCGAAGTTACTACTACCGACGAAGTTCGGGGGAAATGAAACTTTGTCTTTTAAAAGGGGCCCACTAGACCTGTGTCAGAACTAGGTACTTAACGTAGCGAGGTAGTTCTTCAGCCACAACTCGTTTTTATCTACTCTACAAATCTGCTATCTCAGTTTTAGAAAAACCCCATGTTAGGTGAAACGGAATTCCCTTTAAACCTGCAAGCATAATTCACCAAATCTAATTAATCATTTAACAACATCAATTCAACATACATACAGAGTTATAAATTCAAAACAGAGCATTTCTTATGTCACAAAACCCTGACATGACACATGTCACGAGCCCAGTGACATGGTGTGCAGACTTGACTGTAAGTGTTAATGGGGTGGCGACTGACCTACTATTACGCGAAGGTCCACCTAATTAAGTCTGATTTCATAACAGTAAAATATACGGCAAGCAGGCTACTTGGAACAATGATGGTGTTGAACCAAAGACAACCCACCATTTTTTGGCAATGCCACACTGCCGTTCTATTTAATAATCCAACTAACCTGAAATAGAGGAAGCAGACAAGACCATGAAGGACAACGTTGACGAGATGGTAGCCCATGGGCCTCAGTTGGTGGAAGTAGTAGTTCCAGCGAAAGGTGAGCACGCAGAGAGGACGGTACGACTTGTGAGAGTGCTCCTGGAACAGAGACATTAAGTGAGGCGTTAACAAAATTAGCCGTACCGCTGCACATACACATACATACACTAAGCAGAGCACAGGGAGGGCGTGACAGAAGGGACAAATATTCCGCGGAGTAAGTCGCATGGCCATCTATTGGCACCTGCACTGGCACAAAATGCTGAATAGACAATGGCAGAAATATAAATTCAATCAAAGGACAAGGGTAGGCTCTTTCTTTGGTGACTACTGGAGAACAATATAATATCCTGCGTAGGTACATGGTGGCCGAAAGTTGATGATCGGTTGGTAGTGGCCGTGTTTCAACCGTCTCACTCGACCGGCGGACAGACATCATTATATTGAAACCAGGCTGCGGGGAATGTACACATTGCACATCAGTCAGGTGATAACACAGAAATCCCAGCGGCACAGATTAACCCGAGCCTCGCCGATGGGGCACGGCAGAGGGAATTTATTCAGAGGTATGTACATACCTAAAGAGGTACCAATTTTGCATTATAAGCTTTCATGTTTCCATAATGTTTCCATAACTATCAGTTCATGTTTTTATAGCTATCGAATAGTGATAATTTCGCCTAAATACACATTTTTAGAATATATCATAACCTACCTACTAAAACTTGCATACCAAAACATTTTAGAACATTTCAGAAAGATTCAGAATCTCTTCAGCGCAATAATCCTTTGTAAAAACTTCTAATGACTGACCTGTCACCGATCTCAAATCTGTGGGCAGTCATCAAGGACGATCCCAACAAGATGACGCCCGCTACCTCAGAGAATGTTCTGGCATAACATCTCACAAACGGCTTGACAGACAATCAACGCACATACACACACACACACACACACACACACACACCCGGACAACAACAGCACTGCCAGCCTAGATGAGCGCGTGCCGGGCACCAGAGCGGATTGTGGGAGTGTGTTCTGCAGTTTCCGAGGGGTTTACTATGCCCACCCAAATCATGAACCACCATTATATGGCTTGGTCTTTATTTAACAAGAAACAACCGCTCATAAATTTAGGGACACCCTGTATATCAATCAACAACTTGATTATGTCATGCGTGGTTGGCAAGTATTTCAAGTTTAGCATACCAGATCGGGTAATTTTGCTGCGAGCGACTTCCCCTTAAATAGTGCACCAATCAAATCAAGTTACGGCCCCCGCGCAGGCTCACGTTTTCCAGAAGTCTGACACATTAAACATAGTACGATCAAGATTGCAGTCATCACATAAATCTAACACGTGTTCAAAATTGACACCCTTCGGTACATCGTTGTATGTTTGGCACTTGACAGCGTGTCTGTCCAGTATCCAATTCCAGCGATTGCGATTGGTGCGTGACACCGCTGCCCGCCATGTTGACACCGCTGCCACACGGTACGCGCATTCGGCCTTGTTTGTCAATCGACATGACTGTCGCTCTAACCTGGCAGTGACTGGGGTATTTATTGGGAACACGACTCACTGGTGGGCCAATTTAAGCCCCCCATATTGGTCATATTGGTATTGGTCACAGGTCAGGTAAACATATTTGAACGTTTCTGAAAACACACAGTTTTGCCCTAACTATGGAATTAGAGAGGCGTGAAGTACCTATATAGAATACATGTAGCAAACATCAAAAGCTACCATGTCACCATACCCGTGCATTTGATTAAGTGAGGTCATCTCAGATCAAGAGGTTCAAATCCCGCCGTTTTCCATATTCAGTATGCTTTTGCCGATGATGAAAACTAACCTACAGGGTGATGAGCTCAAGCCCCGAAAAAAAATCGTAATATGCTATAACCCAGATGCCCCCCATACAGGGAAACTATTTCCTCGGTTATACCTTATTAAATAAGGTCATGACCCTTTCAAGGTCATCCATATTTTCATTAATCGTGGTATGAGCTTATGACACTGAATCATACAGACTGAAATGAACACCGCCCCGTAGCTCAGTGAGGAGAGCATACTGGGCTCTGACCTATCCTGGTAGTGGCAGCCCGGGTTCGAGTCGCTTCGGCGCTCGCTATTTGCTCCTGACTGGGATGGCCTGAAGCTGGTGGCAGCGGTAGCACTCAAGGTCAGGCGACGTCTGTGAGCGGGGTGGAAAGTGTCCAACTGTCCAGGTAAATTGGTCGCGTACAACTTTGGTCTCTAAATCCTGCCAACCAACAGGAATCGCACGATCGGGTGGTAGGGTCAGGGCCTGCGCAACAAGCTCTGCTTAGCGCGGGTCCTGACCTCGGAAGTCCATGCATACAAACATTCGAACTAAATTTTAAAAAATGAGCAGGCAGCCTTCAATAGCCCCGTTTTTACATTTGTTTCTTGTCATGCCCGTTATTGACGTAATCACGATCGAAGCAATGTATCGTAAGCTCTCCCACAAACGATGTGCTATGTGAACTGACTTTTTTACATTTGAAAGGTCATTAGTTAGTAACCGTTAACGATATTGACATGAAACTCGCTACACAATACACATGTTAACAACACTTATCTTTACCACATATTTTCCTTTTTTAAATGACCATAAACTTCGAAAATATTTATTAAATACAAATTTTACTTTCATAACTTTTTATAACTATGTTATGCAATAAATGCAAATTTCGAGATAGCAGTTTGATAGTACTGTTAATTAGCTGCAATGTGTTGTATGTAAAATGTAGTTATCGTTAAAACTATTTGAAAAAAAACGTTTTGATGCACGGCCTAATTTGTCACGAAATATGTCGGAAGTGACGTCAATATGACGTCATTGTCTCGTGACACATTATAACCCCAAATTTGCCTTTTACTGACATTTGTAAATATGGTATTCGGAAAGGTACCGCAAGTTCGGTGTCAATAGCTGCATTCGTTCTTGAGATACTCTCAATATTCCTCAGGGAGGCTACCCCTCCCCCCAGTGACTAGCGGGTTAACTCAGCGCGACCCTCACCAGCGTGCGGTGGCCGGCAGCGTTGTTAAGCGCCCGCGCGAGACATTTATGTCGCATAGGCCGGCGTGGGTCCCCGCTGAATTGAACAAGGTGCAAATAAATAATGTCTCAGCGCCGTGTGGCCTGTTCTCCTACTCAGTGTCTGTGCCGTGTGGACGGACGTCAGGTTTATGGGCGGCCGTGGTGCAGCGTGCTGAGTGAGGACGTGTAGCCGACACTGTCTGGTGCCATGAACCGCTCTGTCTGCGCTGTCTCAGTGAGGACGTGTAGCCGACACTGTCTGGTGCCATGTACCGCTTCTGTCTGCGCTGTCTGATGTGAGGACGTTAGCCGACACCTGTCTAGGTGCATGTACCGCTCTGTCTGCGCATTCCTCCGTACAGGACGTGTAGCCGACACTGTCTCTGTCGCATCTGGTACGTTCTGTTCTGCGCTGTCTCATGAGGACGTGCTGCCGGACACGTGTCTGGTGTCATGTACCGGCATCTGTCTGCGCCTGTCATCAGTGAGGACGTGTCAGACCGAATCTGTCTTGTGCATCTGTACGCCTCTGTTCCTGCCGCCTGGTCTCAGTAGGACGTGGTAGCCCGACCACTGATCTGGTGTACATTGATACCGCCTGTCTGCGCTATGTCTGAGCTGAGGACGCTGTCTAGCCGACACTGTCTGGTGCCATGTACCGCTCTGTCTGCGCTGTCTCGGTGAGGACGTGTAGCGACACTGCTTTTGTGTTCAATGTACGCTCTGTCTGCGCTATGTTCAGTGCAGGACGTACTGTCTGGTGCATATGATACCGCTCTGTCTGCGCTGTTCAGTGAGGACGTACTGTCTGAGCTCCTGTACGCTCTGTCTGCGCGTAGTCGCAGTGAGAACAACGCTTCTCGGTGCCATGATACCGCTCTTCTGCTCTGCGCTGTTGAGCAGAGGAATGTAGCCGACACATGTCTCGGTCGTGTACGCATCGTCTGCGTTGTCTGATGAGACGTGTGCCGGACACGTCTTGTTGCGATCGCCAGCCGCTCTGTCCTGCGCGTCTGTGTGAGGACATGTAGCTGAACTGTTGTGCCATGTACGCTTCTGTCTGCGACATTGTCTCAGTGGAGGAGTAGTAGCCGACACTGTCTGGTGCCATGACCGCTCGGTCTGCGCTGTTTCAGTGGATCCGTGTAGCCGACTACTGTCTGTGCCACATGTTACCGACTCTGTCTGCGCTTGTCTCAGGGAGGAGTTGTAGCACACTGTTATCTCTCACGTCCGTGTACCGCTCTCTGTGCTGTCTCCACAGTTCGAGGACGTGTGCCGACACTGTCTGGATTGCTCGTACCCGCTCTGTCTGCGCTGTCTCAGTGAGGACGTGTAGCCGACACTGTTCTGGTTGCCAGGTACCGCTCTGTTCTCGCCTTGTCTCAGTTAGGACGTGCTGTAGCGACACTGTCTGGTGCCGTCTGTGTACGCGTCGTCTGCGGTGTCAGGAGGCGGGATAGCACAATGTCTTCGGTGCCATGTTAACGCTCTGATCTGATCGCTGTCTCAGCTGGGACGTGTAGCCGGACACTGTTGGTATGCCGGACCGCTCTGTCATATGCGTCTCCAGTGAGGACGTGTAGCCGACACTGTCTCGGTGCCAATGTACCGCTTATGTCTGCTGCGTCTGATGAGGACATGTAGCCGACACGTCTGTGCCATTGTACCGCTCAGTCTGTGCGATTCCAGGGTAAGAAGTCGAAAGGTTGAAAGGAAATGGACGGCAAGTCAAGGGGTACAAAGTTAGCATTGCCAAAAGTAGGAAGACAAAAAGTCGTTAAAGTAAAAAGTCAAGATGGCAAAAAGTAAACACGCTAAAAGTCGAATAGTAACTCAGCAGGCCAGCTAGTATTTTACAGCGGTCTGGAATTTACTTTTTCCAGCCTAGTTGAATAGGACCTAACCGTATAATATATCGCTGCTGATGGAGCATCTCGTTTTTTACATATTGATATTTGTAATATCTTTTTGTATTACTTACCATATGCTTATTATTTATAAATGCAAATTTCCTGAATTACATGGCACACAGCCTACCCTGGCTGACTGCTCTGACATGTTTGAGTGTGTTGTGGCAACTGGCGAAACCAGTTAGTTGTTATATTGCGTCAGTCCAGGGATTCGTTTATTTTTCTGTTGAGATTGGAGTGCTACCAAGAAAGAGCAATACATTGATTGTTTCAATATGTGTGGATTGGTGAGACGAGACATGCGAGACTGACACACAGCGAATATCAATGTCACAACGTAATGCTTAGCCGAAACATTGAGGCTGAATGAACGTGACTAATGTAGTGATTCTTTCCAGAACGTGTCCTAGCATTGAGAAGTTTTGTTGAAAAATGACACCCTGTAGATACCATTTTACGCTCTTTTTCTTTAGTTTTACTGTGAATTTATCAATATTTAACCGTAAGTGTATTGGATATGTGAAACTCTGGTTCTGATTTATGGATGTAATGGCATGAACAGCCAGTGGAGGAATAAGCACCTGTAAGAATGGACAAATGTAATATCTTATTGCAAGTAGTTTGGAATTGATTAAGTCAAGCAAATTTATTTTTATTTTCTTGTTTCTTATACATTAAGGGCTGCTGCTTATTTGTATTAGCTGCTTATTTGTAGCCAGAGTTTTCCACTCCGCACACCAGTTCTAAAGGAATCCTATGGCCCTGTTTCAAGATCCTGACGATCCAGCTGGTGTGATGCTACACCTATTGACAATATTACCAGTTTCGTAATCCGTGGCGGAAGGTGGCGCTAGCGACAGACGCCATGCGCAGATCGTGCCATACTAGCTTGGCTGGAGTCGGATACAGACTCAGCTGGGGTCATTTTTGTTCTGTGCCACTCACGGTAGGGGCCGATTAATGCACTTTTACCACCCCTGGCTATCACAGGGATGTAGAATCGTCACAAAAAGTGGGAGGATGCAATGCATTTTTTATTTCGTCTTGAGAGAATTCTATTCATTTTTTGCAGATTCGGGCCCTTCTAGCCCTTGCGAGCATTTTGCCATCACAAATTTTCCTCGCCAAGCATTGCAAAAAATGGCATAGAACTAAAAGGCCATGGCCCCATTTCCCCATCCCAATGCAATAAATGCATATAGATAGACTAACATCATCCACAAGCATTGCTGTGATGCTATTTCGCAGAAAAGAGGCTCACATACGACGTCATGACCCAGTCTACGGAGCGCTCGTAGCCTCGTTCGTCCAGCACCAATTTGTTTGTGTCGTCTGCGTCGGTAGGTAGCTTTCTCGGCGGCCTCATCGAAGGCACTGCGTCGCAGTATTGGCTCGGTCACGTGGCCGGGGAGGGGGGGACCTGAGCACGATGATTGTTCCGGGGAACGTGGTCTATTATACGGAAGGTGCGCAGCGGTGACGGCTGGCTGTTAGATCAGGCGGCCGGTGACGAATACCGGCCTACGCCACGACGGCCGGCCCCCCCAGTCGCCGACAGGCACGCAGCTTGAAATTAATAGCTGGTACCCGCAGCGCAGGGCCTGAGCTAAGAACTATCCATTGAGGGGAATCGACAAAAATGCTGTAGGGCAATTATGGTCGTTGCTGGCTCGTACTCAAGGTTTTCCTCAGGGGGGGGGGGCACGTCAGTGGTAAAATCCTATTTCGCTCTTCGGCCAAATGTTGTTGACCGGGTGGAGGAAGGGTCGGGTCGTCAAAAGAATCACATTTTATCCAGTGTAAATTGGTTTGCTCACAGGACGACCCTATGGTGGTGACCCCCAGTGGGCGTCGCCGCCACTGGGGACGCTAGGGACATTGTTCTTAGTAGTTTTCGGCTTCCCCTAATATGATTCCATGCTAAAGTACCCGTGCACCTGGATTTGTCCCTAGTTATTTTCAGATCGTGGCGACGCTCTTGGACGACCTCCCCAAACTCAGCTCATGATGAGATTGGACAAAATCGACACATGCCATTGGTGACGACCCTTCCCCGAATCAGCTCTAATGAGTTAGACAGACGACAACCATGGTAGACGACCCTCCCGAACTTCACTTGATAGTTAGACAGAATCGAAATGCATGGTAGACGACCCCTCCGAACTCAGTCTGATGGATTAGACAAATCAAACACATTGCCTTGGTAGACGGACCCTCCCCAAGCTCTGATGAGATTAGACAGAATCGACACATGCCATTTGGAGACGACCCCTCCCGAATCAGCTCTCATTGAGTTAGACAAATCGCACATGCCATGGTAGCGACCTCCCCAACTCAGCTCTAATAGGATTAGAACGATCGGAACATGCATTGTAGACGACCCTCCCCGAATCAGCTCTGATGAGCTTAGACAGAATCGACACATGCCCTATCGATAGCTCGTTTGGCGACCCCTCCCGAACTTCAGCTCTGATGAGATTAGACAGAATCGGACACGATGCCATTGGTTAAACCCCCCCGAACTCAGCTCTAATTAGATCTTAGCAGACATCGACACATGCCAGGTAGACCCCCCTCCCCGAACTCAGGCTCTGATTGAGATAGAACAGATCGACACATCGCATTGGTAGAATCGCCTCGCCGAACTCGCTCTGATGAGATTACAGAATCGACACATCTGCCTTGGTAGACGACCCCTCCCCGAAACTCAGTCTTGATGAGATTAGACAGAATCGACAAAGTGCCTGGTAGACGACCCCCCCAACTCAGCTTCTTGACTGAGCTAGACAGAACGACACATGCATTGGTAGACGACCCTCCCCGAACTCAGCTCTGATAGACTAGACGAATCGCACATGCCATGGTAGACGACCCCTCCGAACTCAGCTCTGATGACGATATAAGACGATCGACAATGCCATTGGTAGGACGACCCCTCCCCGAAACTTCAGCTTCTATGAGATTAGACAGATCGAGCAATGCCATTGCGTTAGACGACCCCTCCCCGCTCAGCTCTAATGAGATGACGAATCGACAATTCCATTTTGTAGACGACCCCTCCCCGAACTAGCTCTGATGAGATAGAAGAATCGACACATGCCATTGGTAGACGACCCCTCCCCGAACTCAGCTCTAATGAGATTAGACAGAATCGACACATGCATTGGATAGCTCGTTAGACGACCCCTCCCCGAACTCAGCTCTAATGGGGATTAGACAGAATCGACACATGCCATTGGATAGCTCGTTAAACGACCCCTCCCCGAACTCAGCTCTAATGAGATTAGACAGAATCGACACATGCCATTGGATAGCTCCTTAAACTGATGTCCACATTGTGACATTGCTCGGTCAAGCACACTGTGGTTTAACCACAAATGTCTTTGGAGGTGGCGGCACTTGACGTCACCTGGTGAATTTACCTAACATGTCCTAGTTTTTTCTTTCTCTCTCTTCTAAATAAGGTGCGTAATTCATGCCGAAGAGCTGTGCCAGAAGCAGTAGTGCTGCACACCGCCAATTTTCGAGAAACAAATAGGGTGTTCCAACCAAATCTCCCTCTCTCTCTCTCTCTCTCTCTCTCTCTCTCTCTCTCTCTCTAACGGCCTAACCTCGGCTCAGCACGACACGGCATTGTTTGAAAAAGCAAACAAATTAGACACATTTTGAGACAGTTCTTCGAACCAACGTTTTTGAACGTTCTGGATTCACCAGTGGGTCATTGGCTCAATTAGAGCCATGAAATCCCTTACACAATACAACAATTGTGTAAGGGATCTACAACAAAAACATAAGTTAATTATTTGGTGAGACGCTTCATTGTCGACTAAACAATGATTGCATTAATACAATAGCCAGTGCAATTAGTAACACATCATCAAATTATGTTAATGATCAGTATAGATCCAACCCACGCAATAGGTATCCCTTGAAATGAAATGGAAAGTGGTATCCCTTGGAATAGAAAACTAGGCACCAAAAGTCACCCAGTACGATTCATCTTACATATCATGGTTAGACGTTAATAACTGAAATAGCATAGTTGTTCGTTTTAAAGGGATCATCCGGGCTTCCCGAATGTCTCCTAATAACTGTATTGAGGATGGAAACAATGCAAGAATATTTATCGAACGTTATTAAAGGAAACAGTTCATATGGTCAATGGGGTTTTGAGTTGAGATAGCCAACTTGTTCCCATACTCAGAATGACTTGAGAATCTTTCACTTCTTCATAGAAACCCCTTAATTAGTTAATATTGAGTCCTACATGTCGGCAACTGGGATACTAGGTAACTCCAGTCGCTGATTGGCTGTTTTGGGTTGATTCGACGTGTG
This sequence comes from Semibalanus balanoides, assembly GCA_014673585.1. Taxonomy (NCBI): domain Eukaryota; kingdom Metazoa; phylum Arthropoda; class Thecostraca; order Balanomorpha; family Balanidae; genus Semibalanus; species Semibalanus balanoides. The sequence goes on from VOPJ01006074.1 coordinate 190,809, forward strand.
ATTATGACACACAGATGATGCAAGACTCGAGGAAAGTGTTTGGATAAACAATGAAACAGATAGTGCTGGACAAGAGCATACCGTTTCAGCACCTCATTCTTTTGATTGCAAGAATGAACTGTGCGAAGTATGTATCGTGATTTTGATGTTAAAATCGTCTATAAAAGTTTTTTCTTAGCAACATTCTGTAGCGTATGTGTAGCGCTCAGCGCTGGCCTGAACGTTCCAGACTCGCGTACGAATTGTTGATCTGTCCCCAGTCCCCGACCCCGCCTCGTACCAGTTGCGCGTGCCGCTGTTTGGCCGTCCGCCCGCTGAGGGATAGGAGGAGCGAGCTGGCGAGATCGGTGCACCAGTGACTTGTATACCGTGCATGATCTTGTGACACAGAATCCAGACGGACGCCACAGAGCATGGATCGGACAGTGAGTAACAGTGGTGGACACTACATATTATTAGTAAAATATAATAGTGACAAGTACTTACTTAGAACAAGTATCTACTGTGGTGGTTCTCAAAACGTTGTATTTTCCGGAATCTTCAACAAGTACTTGGGCAAGTACTGCTTTGTATACGCCACGATCCGTCTCTAAAACGATGGCGTTATAAAGACATTGCGTTCTTCTAAGCCAACTGATCTCGCATTATTTTGAGATAAAAAATGTGAGTTTAAACCAAATAACTGACATTATAATTTGCCTTTTTCCGCGTAAATATATATTCGTATGATTTACTAGTAACATGATAATTAATTTCTAGCTTCTCTAAAAAATTTATGAGTTTTTTTTTCGGTTTTTGAAAGGTAGTCTGTTTCCTGCAACCCACTTTTAACGAATTTAGTATATTAATAAAGCTATTTGATAGGATTTTGGTAACAATTACATTTGAATTATAGCAGCTGTAATTGGATTCTGGACCCAGGGGTGGTAAAACTGCCTTAGGTGGCGCCAACCAAATATGGCATGGGAAAATTGGCCCCCAATGACAAGTATCGACGCACAATTACTAGTGAATCAAGACGGCTTAAAAGTTAGTTTAGAGTTGTTTAAAAGCTCTGTTGTCAAATAAACCAAAATTTAAGAGATAAAAAGGTGAGTTACTTTAAATGCACTTATCGTTGAAAATGTATCCCGCCCAGATTCTGCATATCTAAATGCGTTCCTGTATTTATACGCTGCCGTGTGTATAAGCAGAACCGTTGTTTACCGTCAACAAATTATTCGTAGAATGCAGGGCATTTATGTGTCGTGCCTCATATTTCCACAGGCTGCGGCGAGACCTTCCTGGAGAACCTGCTGCTGGCGACCGTGCGCGCGGCCGGCGAGGAGGCCATCGCCGTCGCCACGTCCGGCGCCAGCCTGCTGGACGGCGGCACCACCGCCCACTCCCGCTTCAGGATCCCCATCCGCCTGACGGACACGTCCACGCGCGACCTTCACAAACGGACGGAAGCAGCCGACATCGTCCAGCGCTGCCGCCTCTTGGTGTGGGACGAGGCGGGCATAGTTAGTAGGAGGGCGGCGGAGGCGGTGTACCGGACGCTCCGCGACATCAGAGAGAACGACGCGCCGTTCGGCGGAATGTTAACTTTGTTTGCCGGTGACTGGCGGCAGATCTTGCCGGTCGTCAGGGGCGGCGCCCGACATCAGGTTGTCGGCGCCTGCGCCTAAAGTCGCCCCCCCCCCCTCTGGCTGCATATGACCACGCTCACGCTGCACACCAACATGCGAGTGGAGCTGCAGGGCGACGCAGAGGCGGGCGATTACGCCCAGTTTCTGGCCGAGCTGGGCTCCGGTCGGCTGCCTCGGTGCCCAGGCATACCTTATGATGTACAGCTTCCGCCAGTGGTGCTCAGACCGGCGCAATCGTTCGCTGAACTGGCGGAACGCATTTATCCTGATCTGGCCCAAAATCTAGACAACCTGCAGTGGCTCGAAGAGCGCACAATTTTGACGGTTCTAAATTCTGACGCTAGAAGAATCAATGACCACATCATCGAGCGTTTGCCTGGGCCCGAGACGCTGTACACGAGCGTCGACACGATGACTGACCCGGATGTGGTACCGTCGGCAACGGAGGTGCCGAACAACATTTAAATTTCAGGCATGCCAGCGCACAAGATTCGTCTAAAGACCGGTGCTCCGGTTTTACTGATGCGGAATTTGGACGCACCTCGCGTTGTCAACAGCACCATGTGTGTGGTGAAAACCCTGATGGAGAACGTGCTGGAGCTGACTGTGCTGACTGGTCCTGACCACGGCCAAAACACTTTCGTGCCGCGAATACCACTCGAGTCTTCGTCTGACTCTGGCCTGGGATTCTCTTTCCGAAGGCTGCAGCTCCCTGTCAGCGTAGCCTTTCGAGATGATAATCAACCGAGCCAGCATCAGTTCCTTCCCAGCCCGGTGTTCGCACATGGTCAGCTCTATGTGGCCATGTCACGCGTCGGTAGCTTTGCCAGCGTGGATGTTTGTGTGCCGCGCGTCGCCACCACACGAAACGTAAAAACGAGGTTCTGGCGCCGTGAGCAAGGATGCGAGGGACGTGGGTTGAAGTCTCGTGTATGTCTGTTTGCGAGTGTGTGTGTCCTTTGTGTGTGCATGTGTGACTTCATGATGTGTTACGTGTTGTATGCAGCGGGTTTCGCATGCATGCAATGTGCGTTGTCACTTCTCAGCGCTGTGTGGTCACCCAATATCCCAGCACCGTTGCATTTGACGCATTTACTGGCGGTAGACTGAGCCGTTATGCATATGTGCTTTGCGGCACAGCATACCAGTAAAGGTGAAATTGGTGCTGTTTAGCTATGCGATGGACGCATTTAGATGTGCAATAGCCGTTTTCACGATGGATTATTTTGCGCGAAATGTTTTAAAACATTTTAAAATGTATTAAAACATTTCGCGCAAAATAATACATCGTGAAAACGGCTAGTGTATTTTACAATATTTATCAGCGCAATGACATAAACTACAAACATTAATTAAACATATTATTTAGATTAACTTGAACTAACATAGCTAAGCAAGAAACTGTACCTAAGGAGATATGACTGTAATGCCTCTGGCGTACAATGCATGACCCTATTGAGCACCCACAATCGTGATTCACATTGAATGTGCACACCTGGATGTCAGCGTAAGTGTGTGCTGAATGTACAATCGGTCTATTATGTATCTTCCCCTTTTCAGTTTCTAAAACTCATCTAATTTCACTTCTGTGTACTGAAGGTTAATTTAAGGGATCAAGTGGTACCTACCCAGGTAGGTACCACATGTTTCCTTGCATCAGTCTTTCATGTACACAGAAGAGAAATTAGATGAGTTTTAGAAACTGAAAATGGGAAGATACATAATAGACCGACTGTATGTGTGATGCTGACATCATTATGACTGCCTTCGCCGTCGCTTTTTCCGTCAAATATGTGATTGTGTCTCACATATTGATTGCACTTTTGTACCGGTTCTCTTGATAAAATATGTGAAATGTTGATGAAATGTAATGTAATATTCTCGAAAAACTGCTTACAAAATAGACTTGCAATTCACCGAGTCGGTGAAAGACGGGTACTACTAAAGAATAATAGGGATGCAGCCTGATTACGAGCGAGCGTGAAGCGCTCGCTCGTCTTTACGCGATATATGGGGAAAATATGATTATGAGCGACCCGAACCGACCCGACCCAACCCGACCCAACCCAACCCGACCCAACCAAACCCGACCCGACCCATGACGACGCTTTTGAGAAGCATGATATCTTTGCAACCGCACGTCCGATTGACAAACGGGCTTCTTTGCTGAGTAGCCCTATCCAACCTATTCTGTTTTTTTACCAGTGCCGACTCATGTGGGTGACTACCACAGCGCGTGACGCGTGCCGCGTGAGGGGTGTTGAAAGGTGTTTTGTCGCAAAAACTCCGCAACGGCTGGGTGGATTGTGTTCGAATTCGTTGTGTGGTTAGGGACCCCTCAGCCGCCGCTTTTTCACTAGTCAGGGGTGGGGTGCCTCTGTACGTGTGCACGTGCGCACTCCTATTCTATGTCTCAGGAACGGCTGAACCGATTGTCATTCAATTTTGTGTGTGATTAGGGATCCCTCAGCCGCCGCTTTTCCACAAGTCAGGGGTGGGGTGGCTCTGCAACGTACGCACGTGTCAATGTTATATATATCTCTCAGGAAGGCTGAGCTGATTGTGTTCAAATTTAGTGTGTGGCTAGGGACCTTTCAGCCGCCACTTTCCCACAAGTCAGGGGTGGAAAGAGTGCACACGTGCGCATTCTTTTTGTATCTCAGAAACTACTTGCCCCATTGAGTTGAAATTCACCATACATTTCCTTCGCGCTCGCTCGTTCATCGCCAACTGCGGCGCTCCACTGGTTATAATGTGTGACATTTGCATAGGCTGGGTTAGATTCGATTGTTAGGTTAGGTTGAATTAGGTAAGGCTAGGAAGGATTTTAATAGGTTAGGTTAGGTGAGGTTATGTTAGGTGATGTTAGGTGTGATTAGGTGTGATTAGGTTAGGCTAGGTATGGTTAGGTTAGGTTTCCTGGCTGCATCCCTGTTATCATTGCGTTACATTGATCAACAATGCACGGTACGACCACGTAGAAGGGATATACAGGAGTGGCCACTCCCCGGGTTTCCCTTTGCTGTCGGCAACAACATAGTGCTGCCATATTCGGCCGGCCGATTTCTTTCAGAAAGGAAGAGCCGCTCTGCCGCCCGCTCCAGCACGTGGCCGTATATGTGACCTACGTTAAACTGTAACGTAATGTAATACAACTACGTTAAAATGTAATGTTTGCTCACTTTCTGTTCATTTTAATATGTATATATGTGCTATTCCAAATAGTCTCTATCTGGTCAAATAGCATCTAGAATCTAGCTTATCACTGCGTCTTTTCCGTTCTAGCTTCTATAGAAGCCATGCTGTCGCAAAAAGCGTCGGAGTGGCACCTCCCGTATATCCCTTCTCCGTGATACATCCACGCTGGTAACGGCTAGTTGTGAGAAATTCCAGCAGTCGTTTAACTGGACGATCAGTCCCAGATGACGCCGCCGACTATTAACGGGAGCTGGAAAGTTCAACTGCACTAATCTCAGTAGCTTTCACAGAAGTACAGACACCGTAAAACTTTCAGTCACAAGGCGTAAAGACATAATAGCAAGTCAAATCGGAAGTAATCGTTCAAGAGCTGTCCAAAATGTAAATATAGCAGTTTTCATTAAGGATTATTGCGCTGAAAAGATTCTGAAACATTCTGGTATTGTAAAATGATTTGATATACAAGTCTTTATACGCTATACATTGCAATCAAATGCAATTACTGATTTCGGCAATATAATCACTGTTGAATAACTTTGTAGAACCATTTATTAAACCATTTATTACAGGGGCTATAAATAGACTCCCCAAGTAACTCGCGGGTTGACGACTTTTCCGCGCATAAATGGTCCCTGTGGATCTGGAGAAGCCTGGTGGGCGATGACTTATGGAAATGGTCCTGGTCTCGTACCCACTGTTAGCCCTTCGGTCCGGAAAGTTGGGCACTGCTGGATCAGCTTCCGTCCGCGTCCTTGCGTTCGCGTCGTTTTCGAAACTCAGCAGACTCAACATGTAGCCCGCTTGAAAGTTAATATTTTATGAAGTGAATGGGCCTTGGAGTCAGGAATTACCGTCAAGAAGAGCCTCTGCCAGACACTGAATGAAATAGATTTTCCAAATTTGTATAAGCAATTGCGAAACGTGCTCAAAGCAGCGCGAAATTTTCCCGTTTTTGACTGAGGATAGCTGGATTTTGACTGCTGCAAAGGCAATTTGTACGATAAATTGTTGTCTTTTCCCGCAAAATGGTTAACTTACACAGTTTTCTTCTAAGATTATTGTTGTTCACAATCAGTGCAGAAACTCTCGGAGAGCATATGCTTGTATTGAATGCCCCAGATTTCTGCGGGGGTGCTTTGCCCCTTATGCCCCTGGATCCGCCAGTGGTGTTGAAAGGGTCCCTTCCCAAAAGTTGAAAGGGTCAAGCAAAACGGATAAAAACATTACAAGGATGGATATTGCAGTATGACATAAATGGCATGGTGCATATCAGCTTTTTTTGCTGGAATTAGCAAATTGACATATCAACTTTGGAACCAGTAACATCAATTTGGAATCAGCTGTACCAACTTGGAATATTTGTTTAGGTCCAAGACTGGAACTTTTAAATCGAATATGCCCTAGATGTACCTTATCATCAACGCGTCACATTGTGCACTGGCGCACGTGAATTTGGTAGCACTGTAGTGCATCTGTTTACTTTATTTTGCAGCGTTTTAGACCTCGCTCAGTAAAATGTATTATCGTCACAAACCCGCTACATATTAACGACATCAAGAACTTTTAACGTAATAATTACTTTATACTTTTCCGGTTTAATATGTTATCCGCTAATCAGATTCATCTGTTAATTTTTTTCTTCTTCAAGTTTATACTTAAACACATCGTACCTGATTTGCCTTTTAATCAGTTTCTGTTTTCAAGTTAGATTAATCAGAACAAGAATCGTTTCAGACTTGCAACGTATTTCCGCCCTTCGCAACACCCCTTGCTCGCTGACGTTCGTTCTGTGATCACGCTTCGTCTCATATTAAATTACTTTCACTTTAAATCTTAACTTGAACTTTAACTTACATATATCATATATATATATATATATACACCCCACGCTTCCGTGTATCAACCCGCTTCACGTTGATGCAGGATTTGCCCGGTATTATTCGGTCATGTCTTCTGTGTGCGTGCAACGTAGCAGCCATGTTCACGCCACGCTTGCACGGGCCCTGGCGTGAATGTGCTTGATTTCCTCTTCGTTATAATTAGTTAATCGTTCTGTACCCAACCTTCTGACTCTGTTTAGTTCAATACATCTGTGTGTATGTGTCAATCGATTTGTTATTATTTCATCGATAACTTAATCAGGAACCGAACACGCCTGACACGTGCAACACCACAGCACTAGCAATTTGGTAACAGTAGGGAATAGGAAAAGTGGCACGTCTGACGCTATTTTGATCTGGAGCGATTCACAATCAACGTAGCTTTTGCACGGTGGCGATACACTGGCGGATCCAGGGACAGCAGGGTCAAAAGCAATTCCATTTCACGCTCGACAGAGGGTGGCAATAGAAACTATCCCCCATGCAAAAACAAATACACAAAAAAACGTAATAGTTCCTGTAATAAAAGTAAGAACACGTAATAATTCAGAAAGCAAATAACCGAATAAGAATTCCCCTGCATTGTATCTAAAATCAAACAAGTTTTTGCAATCAATAGTACACAAATTACAGGCTATTAGGAGAACATGTCGCCAAGAAGCCGCCATGAATCCCATTTGTGATGATATCGTACCGGCGTTCATCTGGTAGGCATTTGAATGCACCAATCACGGCGAGAAATCGTATTTTGAGTAGAGGTAAGCTATACATGTATAAATTTACACTAGATTAAATGATATTTTTCACTACTCCACCCTCTTCCCTCCCCCAGGGTCAAGAACCCGAAGGCCCACAGAGAAATTAGCCCCCCAGACCATTTTGGGAGGCTGGATCCGCCAGTGACATGGTGCATGGTGCGGACCTTTAAAAAAATATGTGCCTTTGAAGGTGCGGTAAAATAGGTGTCAAAGCAAACTATTTTGTCCAATGATATAGGAAAGCAGCAATACAAATAATAAATGCGCTGAAAAACGGCACGATTTTTTAATCAACATATCACATATTTTGCATTCAAATTCCGCCCCGTGGAGTGGCGTGACAATTTTGAGTTGTATTCTCTGGACAACTGCATTCTTAATGATTCCTAATTATCTGCATTTGTGATAATGATCTGTTATTTGTTTCCATCGCAACTTGTATGTATGGAGCAGAGGAAAAGCCATTATACATTATTATCGATCGCTGTTTTCTTGTGAGGTTTGATGGTTTTGGGGAGGGGGACAAACAGGCCACTTTATGCCTGGGGGAATGACCCTAACTGCCCCCTGGATCCGCCAGTGTTTGTGCCTCGTAGACTATCAAAGAGCTTCTCCAGACAACACTCATCAACGTAAAACTGATTGTGAGGATAACAAGCACTATTGCGACGGTGCATGGAATGCTAATGCTAGTTTCTGTCAAATTAACGCGATAAACTATGGATTTCACTTAATGTCGCTGAAAGATAAGGCGAAAGTGAACGTTTTATAGCTTTACGGTGACAGTCACAAAAACAGCCACCATAAGCACAACATTGAGTTGCTTACCAAAATTCTACTATATTCGTGATCACAATGTCACGGTACACAGAAGACAGCCAGTACCAGTACCTACCGGCCGGCCTCGCTGACATTAAGCCTGGTAGTAGTTACCAGCTGGACAAAACGCTGACCAGTGGTGACAGAGGCGGCGGCGGGGGGGGGGGGGCAGCGGAGGCCCACTACCTTCAGCCTTGGATACCTTAAGCAATATCCCTATGGCTGTTGCATGACAAGAATCAGATGAAAAACACGATTTACCCAGACATCGCTGTGATCTGCTCCCACCTGCCCCGCCGGCAGCTTCCCCCGCCTCTGCCGCTGGCATTATTAGCCTGCCTATCCTATACATACATTCTCGATGGACAGTTCTATTGTCCGTGCGGGGACAATGGTGACAATGCAGCTGACCACGCTCACCTTCTCCATTGGTGTGCCCCAGAAGTCGTTGAGGAGGAGGTTTGAGAGCGGTGTGCTGGGCTGCAGGTCGCGGTTGTCCTGCACGGCGCTGACGTCATCGAACACTAGACCGCAGTGCAGGGCGTTCTGGTAGCAGAGAGACACGGCCAGCGCCAGGCCGCCAGAATAGACCCAGCGGCGCAGCATCTGTAGACAGACGGACAGATTCATCAGATATATACAGACGCGTCAACTATGCACGATATTGTACATTTTGGGGGTTATTCTTGTCAGAGTGACATAATTTCAACCTATATGTATTGTTTCAGTGTCAGGCAGCTTTAAAAACATGAACAAAGACAAAACATATACAAAATCCCTCCATTAAAATACGTAAATTTGTTTTGATTTCGTTTATTAAGGCGCTTGGTTCATGATCCTTCCTGCTTAAATAGGATATTTAAGTTTGTATTCACTAAACAGTTCGATTATGGGTTAGATCTCTACCACAGAGAGATGGTTAACTAGTGTGTCTGCCTACTGCCTACTTAGACCTGGGCAAGCCAAGACCTAACGGTGCAGCCTCTCCACAGTCATCTGCTATGCCGTACAGATTAATACCAAGCCTACCAACTCTCAGCGGGACATTCCCACCACAAAAATAATGCATCTCCTTCGACCTGAGACAGACACACACATTTATCAAACTAATGCGAGCGACTGGCATGCGAGCTTTTTCCGGTTTCGGACGTCGCCCACAAAATCCATCTCGTGATATTACAAAACTTGGCCAAAATATAGATGTAATAAGCGGCACGTGCATTAATCTTGATGCGAGTGCTGCGCTGTTGAGGAAGACCAGTGGCCGCCGTCCAAATTGGACTATTCCCGACGGACCAGGCCAAACGGCCTGGACTGGCGGCGTACGGGGGGAGGGAGAGAGGGAGAGAGGGAGAGAGGGAGAGAGGGAGAGAGAGAGAGAGAGAGAGAGAGAGAGAGAGAGAGGAGAAGAGAAGAGAGAGAGAGAGAAGAGAAGAGAGAGAAGAGAGAGAAGAGAGAGAGAGAGAGAGAGAGGAGAGAAGAGAGAAGAAGAGAGAGAGAGAGAGAGAGAGAGGAGAGAGAGAGAGAGAGAGAAGAGAGAGAGAAATAGAGAGAGAGAGAGATAGAGGGAGATGAGAGAGGAGAGAGAGAGGGAGAGAGAGAGGGGTGGGTCAGAAGGGCCCCCGAACATGCCTAATTGGCCTTAGTCAGCACGGAGGGGTCCAGTGCCAAAGGGGGCCCTTTCAACGCTCGGAAAGGGGCCCTTTAAACGCTCGGGAAGGGGATCCTTTTGAGGGTCTATAGTATGTACGTGTCGTGTCGTGTCTATACGTGTCTGCCTCAGAAGGGCCCCGCGAGGCCGCCTCAGAGGGGCCCCACGGGGCCGCCTAAGAGGGGCCCCACGAGGCCGCTTCAGAGGGGCCCCACGGGGCCGCCTCGGAGGAGCACTATGGGGCCACCTCAGAGCCGCCTCAGAGTGGCCTGCATTTCGTAAGGGGCACGGGCCCGTGTGCCCCGCCCTTGGCAGCGCTTTTGGATGTGTTGCATGAACACTGACTAGTCGCCCATCAGCACAATCGTCTTCTCATGATATTTATATTGGTAATTTTACATTGGAAATCGGTTCACTTTGACAAAGGTAATTACTTACCACTTAAAAAAATGCATGCCTTTTTCAGTATCAATAGGGCATGCGCTTCTATTGCGGATAATATTGCAACTACCGGCACGAGCCACCCATACAATGTTTTGCCTTTTCTAGACAAATTCGGCATTATTTTCAATTTAAATCCAATGAAAACTGACAGAGAAAATTGGCAATAATTTCCAAATTCATCAGTCGGTATCTTTCGGTGGCGGCCGCAAAACCCTATAGAGGCGGACGGCTCAAATAGCGAAAACGAAGTGCGGTGGAAATCACAGTGGAGTGCCCTCTTATGACGTATGCGAAATGTCACGAACTTAGTCCTTTTAAAATATGTCCAAATATGCCCAATGGTTTTGCGTTGAAACTCAGCAACTAGGTCGTTTTGGAAGGAAAAATGACATATTTGGAGATTTCTCAGTACACCCGACAATCTGGCTATCTCAGTTAAAAACTAATGTTAAAGGTGCTATATTACCTTTAAGGTTTTGAACTGAAACAACAGATTTGTAGAGCAGATACAAGAAATGGGCTGTGGTTTTAAATAATTTTATCGCTACCCTAAGTAATTTCGACACAATACTAGTTGGTCCCTTTAAGAAGAAGACAATTCGGGCACGAAGGACAAAGGGCGCCAGAACCCTTCGAAAGTGTGTGTGTGTGGGGGGGGCAGAGGCATTCTGAAGTAGTCGAGATTCATTTCCATGGCAAACGCCATAGGCGTAATGGTTATCTGAAAAATGTTGGGGGCGGCTGCCCCCCTGCCCCGGTTTCTGATCCTTGCGAAAGACTGCCCCGTGACCCGAAACCGCCCTAAAACTTCTTCTAAAAGGGGTTCACTAGTCCTGTGTCGAAGTTACTAAAAGTTACTTACAGCTAGTTAGCAGTTACTCGAAGTTATTACTACGTGTACCTGCGAAGCTTCGGGAAAATGAAACATCGTCTTCTTAAAGGGGCCCACTAGTCCTGTGTCTAAACTACTTAACGTAGCGAGTTTATTCTTAAGCCTAAACCTATTGTTCGATCTGCTCTACAAATTTGCTATATCAGTTTAAAACGCCATACTTAAGGTGAACTATTCCCTTTAACATCAACGTCGCATTTCACTATTTATTTTCAGCATTATTACAATTGTTTCTTCCCGATAAAGGTATATCAGCGATAAAGGTATATCAGACCCGTCCCCGACCCGTCCAGCACACTATACCCGGACCCGTCCCGAACAATATACCCGGGCCCGTCCCGCACACCATACCGTCCCGCACACCACACCCGGACCCGTCCCGCACACCACACCCGGACCCGTCCCGCACTGTAGGCCAGGCTGGTACATGAGCAAGAGTCCGCAGTAATAACATTGCAGCGGGTAATAACTTGTTATGAATAGCCATCTCTCAGCCGGGGCAATATCGCACTGGCCTGTCACATCTAATACCACGCTCATGAAGAGCATGATGCTGGGATACGCCCAGGGGAATGCCACCTCTGCTGCTGGCCACTGATACGCTCTTCCGGCCGGGGTGAAGTAGCGGCATCGCATCTGCTGAAGCACTGCTGATCTTAGAGCTGCTGACCCACTGCTGATCTTGTGTCTGCCTACCCACACATACACATTTTCTTAATGCGAGGCGGCATCTGTTCAGCTCAATTTGGCATTTCTCAATTAAAACAACAGCATGACATGCTGTTTCACATATATGCATCTCACATCGATGCAACACACTCCCGCGGAAAAGGGCATTCCAAATTGACAGTGCACGGTGCACTGTCAATGTTTAATGCCCTTTGCCGCGGGAGTGTGTGAGATGCATATATGCCAAACAGTATGTCATCAATGATAAATGCCTAATTGAGCTGAACAGACGCCGATTCGCATTAAGAAGAGGTGTAGTTATGGATCGGCTAACTGCTAACCCCAAACATACACCTTTTCTCAATGCGAGGCGGCATCTGTTCAGCTCAATTCGGCATATCTCATTTAAACGACAGCAGAACATACTGTTTGACATATATGCATCTCACACGGCGTAACACACTCCGGCGGGCAAAAGGGCATTGCAAATCGACAGTGGCCCACCGTGGTCAACACTGGACTGGCGTCAGATATAATGCAATGGAAGCTGACAGCTTCATTGAGATAGTGGCAAGTTTTAGTTGACTTGGTGAAGCGTCATTCAGTGTTCGTGACCCGCAAAATTGCCAACGCAACATAATGTATTGTCGATATTGAATGCCCCTGCCGATGTCCATTGACTCCGTTCGAATATGGGGCAAGATGATATTCTGTTAATGAAATGTGTCAAAGTGTTAAAATAGTGTCTAAGTTCCAGTATGCCTGACGATATGACATGCACTATTGCCACGTTCAGTTGAACAGATGCCGATTCGCATTAAGAAAAGCTGTAGTAGGAAGTCTGAGGACCGTATAATGTTGCTAGTTGTCATCAGTTGTGGCCATCTATGGTCCAGCCAGCAGTGGTCAGGCTAGCTGCGGTCAGGTCAGTGATTGTCAGGTCAGCCGTGTCAGGAGCGCCTCCAGTCAGGTCACATGTCGGGAGCGCCTCCAGTCAGGTCAGCCGTGTCAGGAGCGCCTCCGGTCAGGTCAGCCGTGTCAGGAGCGCCTCCAGTCAGGTCAGCCGTGTCAGGAGCGCCTCCAGTCAGGTCAGCCGTGTCGGGAGCGCCTCCGGTCAGGTCAGCCGTGTTAGGAGCGCCTCCGGTCAGGTCAGCCGTGTCAGGAGCGCCTCCAGTCAGGTCACATGTCGGGAGCGCCTCCAGTCAGGTCAGCCGTGTCAGGGAGCGCCTCCGGTCAGGTCAGCGGTCAGGAGCGCCTCCAAGTCAGGTCAGCCGTGTCGGAGCTGTGTCCGCGTGCGAGGGTCAGCCCGGATCAGGAGCGCCCCGGTCAGGTAAGCCGTGTCAGGAGCGCCTCCGGTCAGGTCAGCCGTGTCAGGAGCGCCTCCAGTCAGGTCAGCCGTGTCGGGAGCGCCTCCGGTCAGGTAAGCCGTTGTTCAGGAGCGTCTCCGGTCAGTCAGCCGTGTCAGGAAGCGCCTCCGGTCAAGTCAGCGTGTCAGGGAGCCCTCCGGTCAGGTCAGCCGTGCGGAAAGCGTTCCGTCAGGTCAGCCCTGTTCGGAGCGCCTCCGGTCAGGTCAGCCGTGTCGGGAGCGCCTCCGGTCAGGTCAGCCGTGTCAGGAGCGTCTCCGGTCAGGTCAGCCGTGTCAGGAGCGCCTCCGGTCAGGTCAGCCGTGTCAGGAGCGCCTCCGGTCAGGTCAGCCGTGTCAGGAGCGCCTCCGGTCAGGTCAGCCGTGTCGGGAGCGCCTCCGGTCAGTCAGCCGTGTCAGGAGCGCCTCCAGTCAGGTCAGCCGGTAGGAGCGCCTCCAGGTTCAGGTCAGCCGTGGTCGGGGCACCTCCGGTCAGTAAGCCGTGTCAGGAGCGCCTCCGGTCAGGTCACCGTGTCGGAAGCGCCTCGGTCAGGCAGCCGTATCAGGAAGCGCCTCCGGTCAGGTCAGCCGTGTCGGGAGCGCCTCCGGTCAGGTCAGCCGTGCATCGCTCTGTTTGGATCTGCATCGCTCTGTTTGGAGTCAACAGAACTAACTTGATTAGCGTCGCATGAGAGGCCAGGGTCGAACCCCGGGGACCGGCGCCACTAAGACAGACGAACAGGGTCAGTGCAGCACTGACACCGTACAGGGAGCTTTGGCCTCGTGACATGAGTGCAGGCGTCAGAGAGCTACTGGTCGTGGCATCGAGCGAGGAAATTTAGGTCCTTGAGTATCCTAATAAGATGAGTATTGTAATTGTCGTAGAGGGTTACTAAAGCAAAATATTATTGTTTGCTTTAATAATGAAGGGTGTTGCCTCAATCCATATACAATCCATGTACACTTCAAAATGTTAGGTCAAGTAAATTGTATTGAGCTTGCACTGAAAGCGAATGCTGGTGTCTTGTTCGTTTGTTTATTACGAGCGAGCGCTTCGCGCTCGCTCGTCCTTCCGTGGTTACGGCTCGCTCGTCTTTCCGTGGTACCTACATAAAGATAAAAATCTGAGTATGAGCAAATATGACCCGACCCAATCCGACCCGACCCAACCCAACCCGTCCCGACCCGTGGCGACGCTTTTGAGAAGCTTATATCTCTGTAACCTTCTTCCAATTATTGACAAGAAGTCTTCTTGCTGAGCAGCCCCATCCTTCACCCTGTTTCAGACCAGTGCCGACTTCATGTCGGGCTCTGGTCGAAGCTATCACTGCGGTGGGACTATCACTGCGGTGACTATCCACTGCGGGGACTATCACGGCGGTGACTATCACTGCGGTGACTATCACTGCGGTAACTATTCACTTGCGGTGACTATCACTGCGGTGACTATCACTTGCGGTGACTATACACTGCGGTGGACTATCAACTGCGAGTGACTTCACTGCAGTGAACGGGTGACTATCATTGCGGTGACTTCAGCTGCGGTTGACAATCACTGCGGCGTGGGCCACGCTTACGCGTGAGGTGTGTTAAAAAGTGTTTCTCTTTTAAAAAAAAAAAAACTGCAACGGCTGTGCAGATTGTGCGCTAATTTTGTGTGTGGCTAGTGGCTCTCAGGGCTCTGTGGCTCTCAGCCACCCGTTTCCCAAAAGTCAGGGGTGGGGGTGCCTCTGCACGTGTGCACGTGCTTACCCCTAGTATATATCTAAGGAACGGCTAAACCAATTGTGTTCGAACTTGGTGAGTGCTTAGGGACCACTCAGCCACCGCCTTTGCACAAGTCAGTGATGGGGTGGCTCTGCACGTGCTCACGTGCACATCCCCTATTGTATATCTCAGGAACAACTGAGCCGATTGTTTTCAAATTTGGTATTGGGTTACTGGTTAGGGACTAGAGGTGGCAAAAGTTGATATTTTTGGGACCCAGACCCGACCCGGTCTCAAAAGCTGATAAATGGACCCAGTTATACCCGGTGCGAGGCATGTTTGGACCCAGTGGACCCAGTTAGTACAATTTCGTCTCGCAGCNTGTACCATAGCAATTGCGGGTCCCTGTACCTACAATTGGTATATCTTTGATTGGTCTGTATCGGTGCTCTAAGGTCAGGTAAATTTACTGACCTCCCCATTATAAGTGAAAGGGAAAATATACAAATGCTTCCTATTCAGAGAATATGCATTGGATCAGGACAATCATTAGCAAAACATGCTATTTTAGCTAATTCTTGATGAACCAGGTGCAATTGTTGCTCAGTGACCTCTGCAAGGTTATCTGAGGATGGTCTGAGGTCATCAGCATTTTTTTTTTGCTATTAATTCTTGCTATATTAAAGATAAAGACGAGCGGATGACACCACTGTGCCTTTCTTGCCGTGTTGCGTCGCCGCATATGTAATATGACTTAACTGGGTCACCAAATCACCTTGAACTCGGGTCAAATTTGGCAGTCACCTAACCAGTTCACATTAATATGTTTGAATGTGCCTTGACAAGACAAACACGATGTCGACAAAATTATTAATCTTTCTTTATGAGGTAAAATGTTCCTTGCGAAAAACTTTTTTGCCAAAAGTATACTTTTTGACATTTGAAGACCTCTAGAGCATATACTATTGACCTTATATACAATCTGAAGACAAGCAGGCGATTTCGTTTTTCAAGGGTTTTTGATTGCTGATACCGTTTGTTCCTAGCGATCATAGTTATTGGGATATTCGGGGGTTTCTGGAGCAAAGTCCTGAAACTGGAAATCTGACCTCTGATGATCTCTGGTGACCTCAATATTGTCATGATAAAAATGTCTGAAATAGTTTCTAAATGTTTTTTATGAGCTTTCGAACAGCAGTGTTTTCTGTTTTTGCCTTCGTTCCGTAGGAGCCGATTTATTTGCCTGTATTTAACCTTTTTTAAACCAACCAAAAAATATAACAACAACACATTCATCCTCTTCAAAGGCTTTTGTAATCAAGTCTTGTAATATTTTAATGTTCAGGATCCTTTGCAAAAACCAAATTGTCTTTCACAAAGTAGTTTAGACAAATTACAACCGTATCCAGCCTTGAGGTAATTACTGACGCTGCTGCTATTTTTCCTCAGGTTGTCGGATCCGCGGCTGCCGTCAACTACGCTACGAACGGGGCCATCCCCCGCCACACTTCTTCTGGAGCCGGTAACCAGCCCAGCGCGCCGAGCGCGCCGAGCGCGCCGAGCGCGCCGAGCGCGCCGAGCGCGCCGAGCCAGCCGAGCGCGCCGAGCCAGGTCCTGGACGGCCTCTCCGATGAGCTCCAGTGTCCCGTCTGTCTGGAGTATGTTCAGCAGCGGCCACCACCCTCGGCTGCGGCCACACTTCTGTGGCCACTGTCTACAGGAGGTGCGCTCGCAGAGCGGTGACAAGTGTCCCCTGTGTCGCACCCACATTCGGCTCCCCATTGCTCCGTCACGCTGGACAACATAATCAGAAGCATGCCCGCCAAAGCAGTGAGAAGGCTGTGGGCAGGAGTGGGTCCAGGGTCCTGACTTGAGGACGCCACGCAGCCCCTTCAGGAAATAACCTTCGGGCTGCAATGAGTCTGTCTCTAGGGATCGGAATGGTCCCTCTCAACGTCAGAAAGAGCCCTACATAGACACTCGACTATCGGACTTTTCGAGGCTCAAGGAAGGGATCATGGCCCCATGGATCCTCCGCTGGCTGTGGGAGGAGCGTTATCAAAGCAGTGATGACCCTGATGGGAAATGTATCAATGTTTTGCTGCATTTTGTAAGATGTAGTGTAGTTCAGTTCACTGGAAAGAATGCAAATGTCTTTCACCTTTTTTGGTTGTATTTTGTGTATGTATAATGCAATAAAGGTTAAGAGAAAATTTATTTCTACAACTAGTAAAAGATGATTATTCATCTTAGTCTGGCCTAGCGTCCTCATGCCTAATTTTTTGCGATTATATTGTAACGTGAGCATATAAATAGTTTTGATTCCTTCAACTGATACATATTTCGGCAGATACTGATTCGGATTGTTCACTCGTGCGACGGCACCATCTGTCTCTCACGAACTAGCTTCAAAGTCACGGCCAGAAGCAGTTTCAACTGCACTGAAAACCTGTTTTACTCTATGCAAGAGAGTGAAAAGATTTAATTGAATCATGACTTACCCACTTTTGTCTTTGGAATGGGGAGTTGAGTCGGGAGTGGCATTAGATAAGCAGAAGGGGCTCAATTACGAAACAAAAAATCGAGAAAAGTCCGCAGTTTGATGAGGACCAAAAAATGCTTGCAAGCACCTTGCAAGTACCGGTCGTTTTAAGTGTGGAACGCCTACCAACTTTGAATTGCATTATCTCTTGAAAGGAAAGTTTGTATTCAAAATGTGAGGAATTTACAATATATTTTGTCTGGACTGTCGATTTCAAGTGTGAATCACCTTTTCCCACTCCATTTATGTGGGAAAAGGTGAATATTTCCTTTTAAGAAAAAGGGAGGTAAAATAAAAGCAATAATTAACCAAAGGCAAGCTGCTACCAAACAATATAAATAAGCTACTGAGCACATATATTCACTTTAATGTTTTACCTTATCATGGGCGTGTCCAGGATCCAAATAAGGGGGAGTAAGATCCTTGTCTAGGTGTATTTTCAGTTTCTATAGTGCTAACTTGTCAACAGTGACTTTTCACATGCGACTTCAATTCACATTCGTTACCCCACTTCATCCCTACATGGAGTCGCCCATTAGGTATCCTTAAATCGTTCGTTGAGTATCCTGTGGTGCGTGTTTCATCCAAAAACTACAGTATATTATGTCATTGTTGGCGAAAACATCTTAGTTTCCTTGCAACAATATGACCCCTTTACTTCGATTCCTGAACGCGCCACTGCCAAAAATACTTCATACTCTCCCCTTGACACATATGTGCATATATAGTTATTAGATATCTTTCAATTCGGTCTTTAATTGCTGACATATCGTCATTATTATGTTAGTCACCCCGCTTGCCTGTGCCTGAAAACGCCCCTGCAAGTCTATATGACATAAATTATGCAAATAATAGAAGGAGGTTATATCTCTTGCATCTTCATAGGTATAAATCTTCAATAAATCGCTCTAATGACTGCCAGCCAATTGTTTCATACTTCCTGGAGACCTCCCTTTTAATATCCCTGAAACCGCCTCTGCCGTATAATAGTTATGGTATTTCAATAGTAACAACTAATTTGAACTTGATTCAATCAAACTCAACGTTTGCAACCCTTTCATACTTGATGCAATTAGAAAGAAGCCATGTGAAGAACGCATCTCCTTGTCATTGCCAAATGTCGCCGTAAAAGCCTACCAAAATCTGTTCTTGGAGCCGCCTCTGTTAATAATAAGAACTCAATTGTTCCACCATCATATGCGGAAATCTATTTTAAGAAAAAGTAAGAAAAATTATGGGCTTGTTCCCACCGTTTTTGAGATTCGACGAAAAAACCTGAGGGGTGGCCGAAAAAGCCCCGCACGCCTGCCACTAATATAGGAAATAGTTCCCTTGGATTTTTTTTCAAACACGATTGACTATATTTTGAGAGAGAGAAAAACAAATGTCAAAAATAGCCATAATGCGGCCGATTCAAGGACACCAGGACGTAAAATATTAATGTATCAAAACTATATGCGTACTCCTCCGAACGTCAAACGTGGCTCAGCCAATCAGATATTCGAAAGTAGTCGCGTAAGGTTACTGTATAGCCTCGGTGCAGAAGGCCCATATTCTTGACATTATTTATTTATGGCCCACATTCCTTCGACAAAAGTCAAATATATTCGGCTGGAGAGCCCTTTCAGCCCAGAAAACTTGCAGGTGGTTTTTTTCAACACGGGCTACAAAACTGCTATCTCAGTTCAAAACCCATGTTGAAGGTGAACTATTTCCTTTTAAGCCATCAACTCGTTGTCCGTTTGAACCGTTGAGCCGTTGACCTGCTAACCCATTGATGGTTTTCGGAAGGGCAACCCTAAGCGAATTCAATACCGACTCCCTAGGGATTGAGCGGCCGCTACATTAAAATGTCCATGCGCGCGTGGTACATTCTATACACTCCCGCTCAGCTTTAGGCACCCCGCACCTATGTCACATGTGCTGTCTCCATATATGGCCACCGCACTGTTATCTTGTGACTTATGCCCGGCAGCAATGTCGGCGACATAGATCGCATTGCAGTGTGGCGATCGATGCCTTGCATGTTGCGAGGGGTTACCCGTCACAACACTCCAGTCCTGCACCACCGCACACTCACGTAGTGCACACACATACTAGTCGTGCAGTGCTACCACCGAGCGTCGCTCGGTGGTAGCACCGAGCGTCGAGCGACGCTCAGCCCCTTCTGCTAGGCGGCGCCCAGATAGTGATCAGCACGTTCATTGTGGCGCGAAACTCGAACTGCAGCCGCGCGCCAGAAGCGGACGGTGGTGTGGGAGGTTCGGAAGGTGAACCATGCATTTTTTTCTCCTTTTAGTGCTGCATGATATAACCTAAGCCCCGGCTAGTGTAGGGGTTGCCACCTCTCGCTTTTCCCGGAGTTGCTCGCGTGGTTAGCAACCGATCGCGATAAAACTTTCTTATTTTTGTAACCATTTGAAACATACTCTGAAAACTTTGATTTTCTAACCCCTATGACCTTTGACCTGTTTATCATGGTCGTGTTTGGCGCAACTGGCGTCCCGTAGCATCGATCCCTGAAACATGTGCAGTTTCCGAGTGTTTGTTATTTAGGAGCATATGAATAAGTGTTTTAGGTTGTGGTTTCTGCAAAGATTGTGACCTTAGTTGACATTTTCAGAGGTCACTGACCTCCGATGACCCCCGATGACTGTTTTTGCTCCTATCCGTTTCCAGTACAATTTGTGACCCTGATTTCAAATCTTGGATCCATTTTATATAATGATATGTTCAACTGGGATCATGCGTTTTAAAAAGGTCAACCGAGGTCAATGACCTTAGATGACCTGACATAACCTTTTTCGAATTCGGCAGTTTTTACATGTCATTTTGTGACGCTGATTTTCAATTGGGTGTCCATTTAGCAAATGCTCCTTTACGATTTTAGCTCGATTAGTATTCATTTTTTATCCATTTACGATTTGATGACATTTGGGTCATTGACATGACCTTAGAGATCACTTTCACCCATGATCTTAAAGTCAGATGTCAATGGCAGGGGCGTAGGAACTTATTAGAAGTTAGGGGGGCAAACGGCATTTTGAAGTCGATTCTTTCCATTCAACGTCCATAGGCGTAATGTTAAAATCTGAAAATGTTGGGGGGCAGGTGCCCCCCTGCCCCCCCGGCTCCTACGCCCATGGCTCAATGGCTTCCTTTTGTCACAAACTGCTCGCTCATTTTTCAATCGAAGCTCCTGCTCAATTGGAGGCGAAACGCCATGGGGAGGGGGATTCGTACCAACCTCACCTATCTATACACGGTCACGCAGTGAATCTACACTACACTACACTACACAATCTACAATCTACTCTACACGGGCGAGGGTTAAAGAGAGAAGATGACCTTTCGATTTTTAACTGCAATATATTATGCTACCGAGTGCCAACATGGTATACAATTGCATACATCTTTATATAAAGGCATCGCTTGTTCTTTTCTTCTGTATTTTTTTATAGAACATAATTTTATATTTCGAACCATGCTTTTGTGGAAGATGACATATATATTAAGACCATCCACGATTAACTCGTGGCTATTACGGCCCCTCAAACACGCAAACGCATACATGCATACACACCCAAACACACATACGTACACACGTACACACGAATACACACACGCACACATACATACGCACACAGTGGCCGATTCACCCAGTTACTGATATATTCCAGAGACCTCATTAACTGGCTGGTAGCAACAAGATATCGGATAGACCCAAGAGGGCTTACCACTACTATAATAATTGCTAATATTGAAATGTCGAAAGACATTTGCTAGCATATCGTCAGCGCCGGCCAATAAGATTTCGACAAAGCAGCTCGTGAGCACTGAAAGCAGCTGCCGAACAGAGCCTGGACGGCTATTCTGCTTTTCGACGGTTTGTTATCATTGTTCGTATGTATTTTGTATTGTACTAGGTACGGTACGCAGTTATACTTATTATCTTATTCCCTCTGATTATAGTGATGATCGTTTTATCGATATTGAAACACAAAATAAGCCAATAAGAATAGGTAAAGGGTAAATTTAACCAGGGCTCCAGATGTGAAATTGATCGCATCTTACTAACAAATCAATGGCTTCTCAACGATTTTTGTGTTTGGCATTCAAAAACAGTAGACACTCCCTTTAACCATCGCCCTAAGGGGGTTGTAAAACGACCCCACCCTTATGCCGCCCAGAGTCAATTATTAACAACTAAATCTGATTAATAAATAATTTTAACTCGGGGAGATCGCTGTGTGCATCGGTTCCCTCAAGGCGTCGCGCGCTGCCCGCAACGTGTCACATTGACAATGCAAAATGTCAATAACTCGGCTCTCATAAACAAACTCGGCTCTCATAACTCGCTGCCTCTCATATCTAAATGATTTTCGCATTAAATATTTTCCATTTTTATGTTCATGTTTCAAGATATTCTGAATGCTAGCAATTAGCGAACTACGGCAAATTTTGCTGGTCAACGTCATGTTTGACATCGTTAAATTTACACTTTTGTTACATGCATAATCTGATTATGTGGAAAATTAGAAGTTGTAAATATGTAAATAGTATTTCTTAGTATTAGACTAATCCGAGATTCCGTCACTATTCACTATTCAGAACCATTATAATATCAGACGACAAAGGCGTCCAGAACTATCACATATCTTATCATGCTGAGATGTGGGCAGTCTAAGGGAATAGTCCACCTTAACATGAGGTTTTAAAATGAGATGACATAATTGTAGCTTAGATATAGGTATAAATAATATGATCCACGGCTGGTTTATCCAAAAACTCTACATTAACGACTCTCAGAACAGATTTGGGAACTAACCGCCAAGGTTTATACCATATGGCCGGTTTATACCAGATGCACGTTAATGTCATAATATTATAGCCAAGATTTACTCTTAAAAGGGATATAGTGCCACCTCCGGGGATTTTTAAAAGGCAACTTCAATGAATGCCAAATGGATTGCATAATCAATCACGTATGCTCTTGCTCAAATTTGCCCTAAAGCAAAGCAATGCATCGGCAAAACAATGTTTATTCATTTCTGACATCAAAACGTTGGTCCCAGCTGTGCTCAGCACTAAATCCAAGATGGCTGCCCTCATCCTATTTTGGCACATCTGTTACGTGTCCAAGTAGCGCGCCCAAAGCCGAAGCGTACGAATTCGTGGAGATTTGACCTTCAAAAGTATATCTGTGTAATAAGGTAACGACACTAAACTTTTTGGCCTAAAGTCGAGCCAAAGCAATTCTTGTTGCTTTATTATGAAGAAGCTGAGGTATTTGACATATACAATTAACTGCATACCTACGCATTTTAGGTATAAAATTAACTGACGGAATGATGATGCTGAGTTTCTAATATTAAAAAATAGTCCGCAAAGAAGTGATTTAAAACAGAAAGGAGGCGACTCCATTGTAACGAATTATATTTTGTAATCATTGAAGCTCCAGATGTAGTTTTTGATGTAATGGGTGGAGTTTCGGGAATCAGATTTTGGAGTTGAAATCGGACACGCTTGATCTACCGATACGCACCAAAAAATCTGAGCGTTTTGACCATTAGAAACTGCTAAAATCTAGCTTTCAACTAAAGTATAAGAGTCAAATAAAAAGTATGTTCTCCAGGAAAGGTTTTACCTACCAAAAAATGCTTACGAGCCTGAAATATGTAAAAGCTTGTCTGTGCTTACCTACCAACTGAAAAATTCGTTAAAATATTTTCAACCCCCCCCCCCCCACCCCACAAAAAATATCAGTAAATATAAATATCGATGCACGATATTGAACTACAACTCAAAACAGCATTACAATTTTTGGCTTTTCATAAAATTTTGAATTAGAAGATGTTTTAATTTAAACGTTTCTTTCACTGCATTGCTGGCTAGTGCAGACCAAACAATACTGTCACAAATTTCGTGAGAATTTTAAATTTCGGAGATTTGGTTACAATAATTGGAAGCATTATAGATTTGCAACAGCAGACAACCGACTACCAAGTGCCAGGTTCATGCGACTTTCGTATGCATCTTACGTCCCATACTGTCTTTTGCCTCTTACCTGCCTTTTACTGCCTTTTACCTGCCTTTTACCTGCCTTTTACCTGCCCTTTACTACCTTTTACCTGCCTTTTACCTGCCACCCTCTGAAGAATTGCAGTGTGATAGTCGAACCACTGACGGCTGTCCACTGACAGGCTCGTCATGGGGAACCTGGAGAGCAGCAATAATCAGCCAACTGATGGGCAACAGGCACGACAGCGTCATCATTCGCACTGCAATAACCCCAGGTAAGCGACCAACCAGCTAGGAGATTGAGTCTACGCATGGATCAAACTGTAGAGTTCGACATGGCTGCACTTTTCCTTGGCCTAGCCGCCCCACAGCCATGGCATCATAGCCACAGCCAACCACAGCCACTCCCAAATGTCATTGGCTGGCCGTTGGCCAGCCGTGAGGATTTTTTGTATTTTGTATTTATTTCTAGTCTTCTGTAATGTTATGGCAACATGCCAATACTTTTTACAACCATGATTGGTTTGGTAAAAATTATGCAAAAAAAAACGGTTAGACTATGCAGCCACACCCGTAGCCACAGCCATGATCTAGAGATTTTCCAGTCCGGCCCACCTCATTAGCCATGGAGCTCGGCCAGCCATGGGGATAGCCGCCCCATGTAGAACTCAACATAGTTAAAAGTGACCTATACTTTATCGATCCATTCTGGTACAAAAGTGTATGCTTCCGATTTCGAAATCACGTGGTTATTACATTTTTTATGTAAATTAATCGCATATTTGTAACTAAAAGTTAGAAGCAGTTTGACAGAAGGGAAATTTTGAATTTAAAGTTAGAAAAACAATTTTAGAGTTAGCAGTCTTGAACATCAGATAGACTGTCGAGATGATGCAAGAAATATCCCCGCACAAGCCTGACGCCTGCATTTAGTTTATAAAGTCTTCATAAACAGGGTCCGCCGAAATCAGGGTAACGTTTGTGTCATCTGAGAGGACCTGCACCAAAATCAAAGTGAATAATTAATCCAATGCCATTTAATTTTCAGGACATATACACAATGGTGTACCTAGACATATGCACCTAAACGTAATGACCTGCAAGTCATTACGTTTGCAGCTACCCAATGAAGTCACCCTCAGCATCAATCACTCCCTCTACACGAGACCTGGAAGCACTGCAGACACGCTGGATGACGTGCTTGTTTATGTTGTGCAAGCTCCTCCGTATGGCAGACTTCAGCGGCTCCAGGTTTGGGTGAGCGACATTGCACACCTTGGCCTCCAAACGCGGCCCAGATAGAGAGCTCAAGGACAGGGTGGTAAAAAACGCCTTAGGTGGCCGCCAACCAAATCTGGCGATGGGAAAATGGCCCAGTGACAGTATCGACGCCAAAATCACTGGTGAATTCAAAAACGGACTTAAAAGCTGTTTTAGAGTAGTTAAACGCGGTACAATGGGCCACGGGGATTTTCCCCACGTCCTAACTGAGGGGTGTTCTCAACCCCTCTTAATTTGGTCTTCTATGAGACGTAGACCAAAACCATACAGTGACGAATAGGGTCGTCAGGAAATCATTTAGGAACAACTATTTCGTTTTTTTAGCTCAGGTTCAAAATTTTGGTCAACTAGAGGTCATCAAAGATTAACCATTTCCATTTTTAGGGACCTTCACTCCAGAACCCCAATATATCTCGGCACCATGCTTAATTAGAGAAAGAAAATAGGAACAAATCGAAAGAGCTTGTCAATTTGTAAATGGCAATGGTCCCTCAATTGAGATAGGTCAATAGTTTAGGATTATAGAGGTCACAAAGGTTAAAAATACTGCTATTTTACCAAAATGTTTTCGCAATAACTTGCGCTTACCTAACAAAGATAGCACAATACAAGTTTAACATCGTTTTTGTCTTGTCAAGCCGCTTTTAACCCTATTCCCTGCGGGCGCTGAAATTACGTTAACCTGCAGGGGAGGCAGATTTCTGCGCACCAGAGGATTTCGAGGACCGCTCGGGCCGATTTTGATGGACGAATCATTATATTCGATTCGTTGGTAAAAATTGTTCTTTTTGACCCTGTAATTTTATTTTGTGTTAAAAAATTTAAAAGCAGGGCAAACAAATATGCAAAATTTGATGTGTTTTTTGGGATAAGTCATTACGGCCATGTTTATTCAGACATATTTGCATTGCAAAGAAACGTTTCGAGCTTCCAACGTTCATGCTCCTTCAATATAGGAAAGGGAAAATCACAAAAATGAAAAAAATCATAGGGCTTACTCAGGGTTAAATGGAGGGGATTTTCTGATACAAAATATGTGCTGTTCGTGAATGTTTGGGGACGATAGAACGCACATGGCTTTGTTGCTGTAATTAGTTAAATGCAATAATATTGGTTATAGGTGGATCCAGGTAAACAACGTGAGGGGCCCATGTGCGGAAACGCCTTTTATTCATCTTACTAATTTGAATAGTTAGGCCTTTAATTGACGTTAGGAGGTCGCTTTCCCCATTGTTTATGTCCCTGGTGCGCCTCTGCCCCAAAATAGTATAAATCCAAGTATGTATGATGTATATGAGATGTATATACTGCCAGTGACATAGTTTTCAGGACGCTTTTATTTCTACCACAAATACGAAGGAGGGTATGCGCCGCACATCGCATTCGTACGACCTCCCAAACTGAGCCTCGGCCGCCTCTGCTTGTCCGATGTTTTCAAATTTAGGACAACAACCACGCGTCCATTCCAATTCTATAAAAATAGTCCGAAAGTTTAAAACGATAGACCGTAATGGTTCAGAAGGCAGCAGCGAAAAACTACCGGAGGGAACCCGGCTAGGTGCATCGCGGGGCCCGCTGGTAAAAAATGTAATAGGGCCGTCGGGCTGCCCATTGCTATAGCATGGGAGTGGCGCCGACCCGGCCGGCGGCCCACCTAAAACCGCCAAAAACCTAGATTACGCCGTAACCTGCGGGAGGGCAGATTCTTCCCTCCAGAGATCTCGCAGAACCGCTCGGCCGGATTTGATGGGACGAACATCAT
Source organism: Semibalanus balanoides (assembly GCA_014673585.1). Classification (NCBI taxonomy): domain Eukaryota; kingdom Metazoa; phylum Arthropoda; class Thecostraca; order Balanomorpha; family Balanidae; genus Semibalanus; species Semibalanus balanoides. The sequence continues at coordinate 217,406 of VOPJ01006074.1, forward strand.
TCGATTGTTTGACCAAATCTATCTTTTTGGACCCTGAAATAATATTTTTTTGTTCCAAAATAGGGGGCCAGGGCGGAAACAAATAGAACATTTGTGGTTGTTTTTGAAAGTCTTGCGGCCATGTGATAGACTGATTTTCATGCGAAACTTTCGAGCATTCCAATGTCATCTCTTCAGTATATTAAAAGGGAAAATCACCAAAATGAAAAATATTAGGCGTTCTCAGGGATCCAAAAAGGGAGGATTTCTTATCAAAAATGTGGATGTTCCTTGGAGTTTGGACGATAGGAACGTCCACATCTTGTGGCTTTTGTTGCTGTAATATGTTAAACATAATATATTGCAAACATTAGGCGGATCCAGTTAAGCAGCGGGGGACCATGTGCGGAAACGCCTTTTATCATTCTTACTAAATTTGAAGTTGGGCCTAAACTTGACGGTTATGCATTACTCTTAACATAATTGATTGACTGCACATTACCAATCGAAACTGACAATTTTGACATTTTTCGGCCCCGGAGCAAGCTCTTGGAGGTTCAATATTTTGGCGCCAACTTCATCTAGGCAAGTTGGGCACTTTTTTACCACCCCTGCTCAAGAGTTGAAGGTCCGGGTGATGACGGGGCCCACAACTCCTATGTCCTGACGTTTGCCATTTTCGACTTCAGGAACTCTTGAGTTTTCTCGACTGCGTGTGCAGGAACGCCACTCTGCCAGAACACGTACTGTCTCTCTTGAAAGTATCTGTGCATGGGTTGCGGCGATCCGGCGAACTACCCAAACAGGTTTGAAGGCCACTGTGTATTAGCAGCTGGACAGCTCACCGACTGGTCAAAGGTCGTGTCACCTTCCCTTCTCTTCCCGACCCACCCCGGCGCCCGCCTTGGCACTCGCTGTTAGTAAAGCTCTCGTGTTTCGGGCCACAGCGCGATATAGTGAATTAGAGCCGCAACTTTTAAGCTCCTAGTCCACAAGTATCTGTTAGAGATAGGGCGAGAGCAAGAGCGAGAACGAGTGCGTTAGTGAGAGCGAGAGCGAGAGTTAGCACGAGTGCGATAGTGAGTGAGTGAGTGAGTGAGTGAGTGAGTGAGTGAGTGAGTGAGTGAGTATGAAGTGGGAGTGGGGAGTGAGTGCGTGAGTGAAGTGAGATGAGTGGAGGGACGATGAGCTGAGTGAGTGAGTGGGAGTGCGATAGTTAAGTGAGTGGTGCGAGTGTGAGTGGGTAGCGAGAGTGAGCGCGATCGGTTAAAGTGGCGAAGTGAGTGAGTGAGTGAGTGAGGTGAGTGAGTGAGTGAAGTCGCAGTGAGGTGAGGATGAGTGGTGGAGTGAGTGAGTGAGTGAGAGCGAGAGTGGTGAGTAAGTGAGAGCGAGAGTGAGTTAGTGAGTGAGGGCGAGAGTGCGAGAGTGAAGTGCGAGAGTGAGGGACATGAGTGAATGAGTGAGTGAGTGAAGTGAGTGAAGTGAGTGAGTGACGTGAGTGAGTGAGTGAGTGAGTGAGTGAGTGAGTGAGTGAGTGAGTGAGAGCGAGAGTGAGTGAGTGAGTGAGAGCGAGCGAGATTGAGTGAATGAGTGAGTGAGAGAGTGATTGAACGAGAAGAGTTAAATGCAAAAAATTGTGAGCCAACAATACAATAATTAATGCGTGAAATTGTTTTAATTAATTAATATGGGTGAAATTCGTGTATGCCAGTTGACGCCTGTACAAGAAATAGCCGAAAATTGGGATTCCAAGTGATCTGACGAGCACAGAAGATAATCGTGCATCAGCAAAGTACTGCTGGCCCGGGGCATGTGATTTTCGGAACCTCCTTGACAGTTCGCTCGGCTCCCCTCGCGTTCCACGATCTCTGGCAGGGTCAGACACTGTGTGACTCTCAAACTTTTCCACCCAACCGCGGTCGGGCCGGGTGGTGCCCCTATCACAGTGCACAAATACTTTCAAGATAGACTGTACTTGTCGTCAGGTTAGGCACGACTTGTCCAGGGAAAGACGTACTGCTCCAGCAACTTCCTGTGGATCTTCTCGTTGGCACCTGTGAAGATCGCTGGACCCCCCCATAGGTCTTCTCGGATTCGCTGTGATGACCTTTTTCTCCTTCGAGATGATCTCAGCGTTTGTTGCCCTTTCTTCCCTCCCTGACCTTTTACTCTAAGAATTTCCCCTCTGATTCAGCACGTCTTGGACCGTTTTCATACGCTTTCTCTTGACACGTTCAGCGCCCTGGAAACGGCACCGGTCTCATCTCCCGTGCAAAGACGGTTCGCTATAAACTGAGTGTCATCCATGGCTTATAAATGAACCCTGGGCGAATTCATTTGAGTGGTACGTGTCTGAGACCGCGAGCAAACTTTGGGACGAAAGTCACGCATGCAGCTCTCAGTGGAAGGTATCTCACATGCTATAAGCGTTACCCTAATGTCGTCGGACTCTGTAATATATCACATTCGTCACTCATTGTCTTTTTTAACGAAGTGTAAAAATCTCCATCCTTTATTTAACATCATTTGGATAATGGGCAGCATAAAGTCAATATAGAAACAAGTTACTGAGGTGATAGGTCTAATCTATGTTATTCTCTCTGTGGGGGAGACCGGGGCACGTTCTGCCACTTTTTTGTTAATTGGCCCTGGCGGGCACGCTTGTAAAAGTTGGTGATTGATACTTTCCAATACTGTTCCATACATCAATAGTTTCAAATCGTTTTTAGGAGTTCAAGTGGTAAATCAGTTTGTACTACACCAGTGTGGATAATGTGGCGATGACTCATCCGATAGAACCTGCCCCATATACGGGGCACGTTCTGTCACTATGTGGTCACATTCTGTCACATATTTCCTGACTTCCTGTTATCACCGAACGGTCATCTGTGGCGTCCCTGTAGACGAAGAGAGTGTTTCATTCATCGTCATAATCATTAGTGTAGAAAATCACGGCAATATACAATCCCAACACTTAATTGTTGCGTTTTCCTTGGTTATACATGCACGAATCAGGGCATATTTTAACATGTTAACTGGCGTTGGGGGAATTTCCACCGCAATGCCTTGAAATCCCTTCCCCACCCCCAGTGGACGCAAAAATCCATTGCAGTCAACGGTAAGAAAAACACGTTAAACTGTATCCACGGGCCCAGTAATATAATCTTTTACTATGAGGCCCCGACGCCCGCTCCCACCCCTCCTCCCGTTAAACGACTCTTTGCGCTGACGACCCGATACCATCCCCCCGGCCCCGGGTCAACAACTTTTCGATAACGAAACGTAGCTACATGTTTGCCCTCCAAACTCAAAGCTTAGATCCGCCAGTAGAAATTCCCCCAATGCAAATTCCTTAGGAAAGGCCTTAACCCTCGCCTTACGGGGAGTTCCATATAACGCTGGAGAGGCCCCATGACAGCCCTCCCCCCCTGCTAACTTTCCAAACCAAGCCAAGAAGATACCGCCGTAAAAAAAAAATGTTGCCTGTCAGTAAGGAATCAATGGTGATCATTTTTTGGTTTCCAGTCATCTGGTGACCTTCCAGGTCAAGTGAATAACCTAAAATTGCACACGCCAAAAATAGCGGTTTTGTTCTGTCCGTCGCGTAACTGCTTAAATCATAAATATAAAATGATTTGGTTAGCGTCAAAATGTTGCGTCGTTGAATTAGCTATCTGAAAGTATTATATAATTTATGTCTGGATTATTAATTACTCCCAGGAACAAAGTCGTTACCCAGAGACGAAAACTGCGTATGGGCGATTAACATTAGCAACCTCGACGTCGATCACGTCCGGAAAAAAAAAAAAGAAAAAAAAAACGGTCAGAAAAACTCAAAATTAGAAAGTGTTAAAATGTAATAAAAAAACGCATGGTTTCCAGACCACGTTTTTTTCTCCTGATACAAAAAAGTATGTATTTGCATCACATTCTGCGTCAAACAAGTAAAAAATGTTAAATTTAAAAAATGACGTCATAAATTTATTTCACTAAGGAAGCCATCACTCAGTCAAAAATTGAATATTACTTGAATTTGGTTTCCGTATCGTCCAAACATCGTTATCTCACATATATTCCGGTTTTTAAGTTATCTTTGAAAATTTCGATTTTGTGGGGAATTTCGCAAAAACAAACAGTTTTTTGACTTTTTGGGGGTCAAAAAACAAAATAATTGAATTTCCGGAAATTTCATTTAAAATACAATAACATTTAAAGTCATTAATGATTTTTGTTTTCTTATTTGCTGCAATACTCTATTTTCTATGATTTGTACAATATTTGACGTTTTTTACGAACATGACGTCATCAACACGTCATTATCTTCAAAAATTATCGACCAATATTGATGCAAATTATACGGAATACGTAAAATTGCTGTAAACTCAGCTACTTAAAATTTCAGAAATATGTGCGCCATGCGTAATAAGTTATTTAAGAAAAACCTCAGGGGGGGTCTGTCAGGCCCCCTCCCCGTAAGGCGAGGGTTAAGGCACAAATCATGTGAATTTAATCGCACCATCCGATTCGTTTTACGCTTGTAGTGGCGTAGCATGTCTGCAAATAACTGTCAATCATTTGTATGGTCGTGTATCAGTGATACGACGAGGAACCATTAACAGATTCAGTGACAAACCTGCCCCAGATTAGGTGACATAACCTGCCCCACTCGACATAAGTCACACTTTTTCGTTTTGTACTGGAAACTTGTCAGAATGGGGCAGAATAACGCTTAGCACAATATTCTGGACACTCGTGTCGCCCGATGACAGCATTCAAAGACATTATGTAATTCTTTGAATGGCCACTAACCAAAATTTTGTCTACTTACAAAAAGTTCGGATTTCTGTTGAAAAACAAACTTTTCCAATTTGGACCAATCTGGTTGCAGGCATGTTGTTATTTTGATAGTACCTGGCAATTGCAAGCATAAAGGAACATATGTTACGAAACAACAATATACCTGCGGTGGATAGCTCACGAGAAAACCCTGCTGACAGAATGTGCCTCGTGACAGAACGTGCCCCGCTCTCCCCTATTATATCTCTATGTGTTATTATCTCTGTCTGATCTATGTTTTAGTACAGGGGATGGACTGCAGGCATTTTTAGAAGACCAGAGGCGCATTTCTCTCGAATCGCAAACCGAATTAGCGCGGAAAAATACTGCAGAGGCTCACGCCACGCTACAACGCCAAGAGCAAGAACACATGGCCAAACTGGAACGAGAAAGGCAGCTTGAAGAGAAGAAACGAGAAAAGCTCGAAACACAAGCCAGGCAAACAAAAGAAGCTCTCCTACTAAGCAAAGATGTAGAGGCTCTCCTGCGACGCAATTCTGTAGAGGCTCGCGCTATGCAAGAACAACAACAACAACTCATGGTCGCATGGGAACGAGAGAGGCGGATTGAACAGAACCGAGAAAGGGTCGAAGAAAAGCTCAGACGATCAATGGAGCGAGAAGAGCAACGAAAAGCTGCAGAGGCTCGTGACAGGCAAGAACGAGAACAAGAATGCAATGCTATGCAGGAGCGCGAGAGACTGCGGCTGCAGAGGCTCGTGACAGGCAAGAACGAGAACAAGAATGCAATGCTATGCAGGAGCGCGAGAGACTGCGGCTTGAAGAAGAGAAGCGACGCAAAGCTGCAGAGGCTCGTGACAGGCAAGAACGAGAACAAGAATGCAATGCTATGCAGGAGCGCGAGAGACTGCGCTTGAAGAAGAAGCGACGCCAAACTGCAGAGGCCGACAGGCCGAAGAACGAAAAACAATAATGCAAGCTTCATGCGAGGAGCGCGAGAGGCTGCGGCTTGAAGAGGAGAGTCTGTAGTGCATCTGTTTACTTATTTGCAGCGTTTTTAGACTCGCTCAGTGAAACATTGTATTTATCGTCACAACCGCGCTACATATGTCACATCAAGAACTTTAACGTAATAATTATGTATTACTTTTCCGTGATTTTTAATATGCTTATCCTGCTAATCAGATTCAATCTGTATTTGTTTTCCTTCTTATTCAAGTTTACTACTTTAACACATCGTACCTGATTATGCCTTAATCGAGTTTCTGTTTTCGCTAAGTTAGATTATATTCAGAACAGAATCGTTTCAGACTTGGCAACTGTATTTCCTCCCTTCCGGTCACGCCCTGTATACTGTACGGTTCGTTCTGTGTCAACGCTCGTCTAATATTAAATACTTTGCACATTAAACTTACTGAACTTAAACTTTACAATATTATCACTATATATACACATCCACGCTTCTGTAATCAACGCTTCACGTGAAGCGAGGTTTTTGGCCCGGCTTATTTAGGTTCTTGTCCATCACGTTCTGGGTGCAACGTAGCCACGTTCGCCCACGCTGCACGGCCCGTGGCGTGAAATGACTGATTTCCTCTTTCGTTATAATTAGTTAAATCGTCTGTACCCAACCTTCTGGAACTCTGTTTAGTTGCAATAACATCTGTGTGTGATGTGTCAATCATTTTGTTATTATTTCATCTAAAATCTTAATCATAACCGAACCGCCTGACACGTGCACCCACAGATTGTAACGCCGACGTGATATATATTTTGCCCAATTGAACACGCTTCATTATCATGTGTATTTTCATTCCACCTCGGTTTTGGTGTGGTTTGAGTCCAAACTGGATTAGTCAAAGTCAACGACCCAGTTATTCGCAGCTGACTGGGGCCAGAGCCATTGCACTGCACTGCCTTTTGCTCGCCGTTCTGCCAAGACTTCTCGAGGAACCAGACCACATGGAGTTGATTTGTGGTCTGTGGGGAATATTTTGTGTGACCTTATGATTATTTTTATAATTAAGCATTGCTATATTCTATAATTTCTGAGTAATATTTATTTTGAATAATCATTATCATGACTCCCCCGACCAACCCACACTGCTAGAATGGCTTCTGATCGTGAAACCCCTGTTCATCGTGTCAGCCATAAACCCCCTGCTCATGGACGAAACTGCTGTCCAGGCTGGTATGCGGTCATGGACGCCCCTTCCACATTGCCGGAATCACTGTTTGGAAGCTACCGAAATCTACCATGTGCTGTAGCGCCTCAACACCTGACACCATCGCTCACATCCCTCAGTCACCCTGACTAGCACAAACTTCAAAGAGCTGCCCAGCAGGTCTCTGTGGGGAACCGACTATGTACGAGAAAACCAAAACCTGAACTGTTTTGAGCGTTCTCATCAGCTAAGACTCAGTTGACAGGACGCCCATCTCTGTTCCTCTGCGAGCTCCGTGACGGTGGCGACAAGGTTGGTGTCGAGACGACCCTGATCCGTCACAAGTTTGTTCAGTCCCTACCCGCTCCGAGCCATCGCCCCAGTGTGGCATCACAGGTATCTCCCTCTCGCATTGGGGAAACTTGCTGACGAACTGGTCCTCTTGTCCCAGGAAACTCTCGCAACGGTGTGACACGTTTGCCAATGATGGTGAACCTCAGCGCAGCCCTGGGTGCGAGTCAGCCACCAGTTTCCCTGCCAGGCTCAGCCCTGTCACACATACGAAGCTCCCCAGAGAGGTCCCAGCTCATGACTCCCTGCCGTTCACTTTGCCTCTCCACAGCGAGCAGCCACAGGCTAACTTCCATAGGTTACCCCGCTCAGGCCTCTGAAGCGGCGTCGCGTCGGTGCTTTCCAAGCCTGACACCGTTCCCGATGAAGGACAGAGACCCAAAGTGTGCCGTGCCCACCTGTTCTTCGGAAGCGCAGGCTCGCACGTGTAAGCCATGGTGTCAGTGGCCCTCCAGGTCTGCTAACCTCAGAGTGCAGCCATCGTCACGCTCATCCTCACCTGCTCGTGTACCACCCTTGACTCAGGGAAACTAGAAGGGCAGACCGTTAATGCAGCCCTCGGCCTGCCACTCTTTCGGGTTGCAGTCCAGGCTGGTTCACAGCCACTGAGATTTGTTGTGGACACAGGCGCTGGTGCTTCTTTGATCCCACAGGAGTGTGTAAATGGTATTTTCATCCAGCCCACTGCCGTCTCCATCACTACTGCTAGTGGTCAGCCGCTCCGTGTGTGCGGAGAAGCTACCCTAGATGTTGTCCTTCCTGATTTGAGACGCCAGTTCACGTGGACATTTGTTGTCGCAGACGTGACCTAGCCACTGCTGGGTAACGACTTCCAGTCGTACCACACGTTGATTGTCGACTGTGGTGCACAGTCCCTCCGAGACACAGCCACGTCCCTCTTTGTTCTTGGAGTCCAGACGACCGAACCTGCTGTCAACCTGGTGGTCAACGACCTCTTTGCCCTTCCCGAGGTGGTGCAGCCCATTCTGCGTGATCACCCTTCTCTCTTGGAACCGTGCCAACCAGGTAACATGTTCAATGACTCATCTCTCACCCTCCACCCACAGCATCGACACTGGTAGCACCCAGCCGACTTTCGCCAGTCCGCGGCGGCTTCCACCCGATAAGCTGCTGGCTGCCAAACGGTCGTTTGACGTTCTGGTGAGGACAGGGGTCATTCGCCCGTCCAGGTCCCCCTGGGCCTCCCCGATCCACTTGGTACCCAAACGTGACCCCGGTGGGTGGAGAGTGACTGGAGATTACCGCGCACTAAACGCCGTGACCAAACCAGATCGGTACCCTCTTCCTCACATACAGAGTCTTTCCACCAAACTCCATGGCATGACTTGCTTCAGCAAAGTAGACCTGCTTCGAGCCTACCACCAAATTCCATGAGCCACCGCTTGACATGAAAAAGACCGCCATCCACCACGCCTTTTGGGACTGTTCGAAACAAATTCAGTTGGGTACACCTCTTACGGGAAAAGTTATCAAGATCTTACACCTCCTAGTATCAATATCTTGATCCAATTTGGGCGGAGCCTGCCATAGTGGTCAAGGGTGATATGATCAATGTTCGGACGGAACCCTTCCATAAGGGGCTGGTAATGTTTAAAGTATTCAAGGAACTTGATCCTATTTTGGGACAATTTTTTACAAAAAAAACACTTGAATTGCAGTAGAGAAGGCGTTTTAGGGTGCTAGCAACTGGGAAGCTGACTAGATGTAAATGCACAGTCTTCACAATTAGACCATCTAGGACACGAGTTGGGACCCTTTGTTTGCTAATTCTCCTTTGCACATTTAATTAAGAAACCTTAAGGTTCTTAAGACTATTGTGCAAAGTGAGTTTTAAGCCACAAAAGGCGTCTAATTCGTGTCCTAGGTGGTCTAAATTGAATGAGGGACTGGTTGCACCATGTTTTTGACAATTCTAGTTTCTCAGCTTGAAATTCCTCATGTCTGGCTGCACCTTAAAAAGCTTTTTCTACTGCAATTACAGTTTTTTGTTCAAGATAAGTCTGGGCCCAAAATGGGATCAACGGGTTCTTGATACCAAGCAATTAAGCCTATGGCAGGCTCCGCCCCACATGCGATCAAGATCTTGACACCTATGGCAGGCTCCGCCCACATTGGATCAAGATCTTGATACCTCAGGAAGCGTCAAGATCTTGATACTTCCCTAGAGTGTCCCCAACTGACATGTGTTCATGCCTCTAGGTCTCCGCAATTCTGGAGCAACTTTCCAGCGCGTGATGGATGGAACTTTAGAGATGTCCCATGCGTGTTCGTGTACCTTGATGATATTCTGGTGTTTTCGGAGAACGAGACGCAGAACGTCGCCGACCTGAGACTGGTGTTCAGCAGGCTAGCTGAGCACAAACTACTCCGGATCTCCCTCAACAAGTGTGAGTTCATGCAGCCCTCGCTCGTGTTTCTCGGGCACCAGGTATCTGAGAAAGGACTCAGCCCTCCTCAGGCCAGAGTAGCGGAGGTTTTAGACCTACCCAGACCACCTGACTCAGCGGCTCTGCGCCGCTATCTCGTCCTCCTCGGTTTCTACCAGCGCATGATCCCTCGTTTCGCTGATGCGGTGTACTGAACTGATTCGTTTGAACCCTAAGAGTAAGGAACTGCTTTGGGACGAGGAGCAGACCAAAGCGTTCAGTGAAAGTAAGGCGGCGCTGGCTGGTGCGTGTCCACTGCCTCACCCACTACCCCAGTGCCATGTGTATGAGTTAGTGATTGATGCCTCGCAGGTCGCTATAGCAGCTGTCCTGCACCAGATCGTCGACGGAGAGTCGATTCCTGTCGGATTCTTCTCCAGGAAGCTGAGCCAGCCACAGCAGAGATACGCGGCCTACGACAGGGAACTCCTCGAAGCTTACCTGGCCACTTTGCACTTCCGTGACGTCATCGAGGGTCGGTGAGTCATCCTCCTCACCGACCACAAGCCCCTCGTGAGTGCTTTCCGCAGTCCCCACGTGGCGAAATCTGATCGCCATTCCAAGCGCGACTGGTCGGTAGAAGAGTACCGCTGATTCAAATAAACCAGGAGTACGATGATGGCCTATGTGCGGTACATTCGTGGACGTGACAACGTTGCCGCCGACTGTCTGAGTCGCCCTGTCCTTGCTGTGTCTCTCGACTCTTGTGATCTCCACTTTATAGCAGAGCAGCAGGAGCGGGACGAGGAGACCTTCCGCCTACGAGACTCCCTCGAGCCAGTGTCCCTCGCAGATGGTGTGAAGGTCCTCTGTGATATGACCACCCCTCAGCCACGGCCGTTCGTGCCTGAGGCCTGCCGTCGTTCCGTCTTCGGCAGGTTTCATAACCTGTCTCACCCCGGTCGTAAAGCCACTACCCGTTTGTTGACTTCTCGGTACTTCTGGCCATCTATGCGCAAAGACATTCATGACTGGGTACGGGAGTGTCTGTCTTGTCAGGAGGCAAAGGTCCATCGTCACACGAAGTCCGCTCCAGGATCGTTTGACGTGCCTTCTGCACGATTTGAGACTGTCCATATTGATATCGTGGGACCCCTGCCACCGTCTGTGCCTCATGGTCAACCATTCACTTCTCCATTTCGTTATTTGTTAACTTGTATCGATCGCGTCACCCGCTGGGTAGAAGCTATTCCTTTAGTTGACATCACAGCAGAAAGTGTCGCTTCCGCGTTTTTGGAGACATAGGTCTCGGGATTTGGAGTACCCCTGTAAGTGGTCACTGACAGAGGCGCTCAATTCGAGGCTGTATTGATTCAAAATGCCATACTAGTCCGACCTACCGTAAGTATGGCACCGCTCTTTATTGTCAGTCGTTTGCTGAACCACAGCACCTAGTTCATCCCACATCCTGTAAGGGCATACCTTGTGGTGGACCAATAATTTCATCTCGTGGCAACACTGAAAATGTCGCGACGCCAATATTACGTTTCTCGCAAAAAACAGGAATGGGGCTTTACCCGGTCCACACTGCGCCTGATGCTGTTCTTGCTATGGTGTAACATTATCGCGTCGCGATATGCCCCCGAACGAATCATGGGATATCCACCTCACCCCGAGCCTCTTTACTCTGGGAGCAGCATACTGTTTCTCGCGGCCAAATTGTGGTGAATCATAATGCCGCTTGCCCGGAGTCCAGAACGAAATGTCCACCCTGGGAAAAAGTTCATCCGGCGAGCGAGCTTTTCACCACAATGTCGGAAGTATGGTTGATATCGGTTTCCTGTTTAATCCGCGAGCGGTTCATAACTAATATGCTATGCCGGTCCGGAGTGATACCGGCATTATCTTTCGTTCCTGCTGACCTGACCACGTGTACTCATGTGTGGGTGCGCGTTGACCGCGTGCGTCGACCCATGGAAGCCCCTTACCGTGGACCTCTGAAAGTTGTCCGTCGGACTGAGAAGTTCTTTGTTTTAGATCTCCCTTCAGGAGGCCATGGCACCGTCAGCATTGACCGCCTGAAACCCGTGTATGTGCCTGTGCCCCTTGACGAGGATCGTTCCAGGGGAGCGCAGTCATCCGCGACCTCTGTGTCGCAACCTGAGGAGGTGCGAGCGCGCCGGACCCCTCCGCCCTCAGAGTGCGGGGCTCCGGATGCTGGAGCGCCACCGGGGCCGAACTCTGGCGGCGAGCGTTAGCCGAACTCTGGCGGCGAGCGTCGGCCGCCCTCTGGCGGCGAACGTCGGCCGCTCTCCGGCGGCGAGCGTCGGCCGCCCTCTCGGCGGCACCTCAAGCCCGCTGTACGTCACACCGCGCAACCGGGAGCCCCTGTTGTGAGCGCGCCCCAGCCGGCCCGGCGCACAGCAAATGCCGCCCGTACCGGACGCAGCGCGGCAGCGCCCGCGCAGTGACGCTACCCGCCGCGGGCGCCGGCCCACCCGCTACCGTGGCTTGCCGCATGCGGTACTGATTGTGCACTGTATGGGTACCAGGCCTGACTGCGATACCCCATTGGCTGGTTCCCCAACCAGTATGTGACGTCGTACTGTCTAGCATGGTAGGGTATCAGTGGCCTCCGGACTCGATCAATACAGACATCTACGAGCGCAGCTCCGCTCTCACTTGGAACCGACCAGAGCAGGACCGACGAAAGACATCACATGGCGCGGTCGGGTTGGAACCTCTGCCAAGAACACTCCTGAATTACTTCTGCTCTGCATGGCTAACAATATGCGATCAAGCTTGCAAGATGGGCAACACTGAAGAGGATTCGCCACCCACCATGGCTTGGCCAAGTTGATGACGGCTACAGCGCAGCACCGTCAAGACCTGCAAGAACAGCGAGAACAGCATCAGCATGACTTCAATCTACTCCGAACGGAGAACGGAGATACTCCGACCGAATAGATCTTCGCCAGCATCCAACGCTCTCAGAGACTCCGGCATCGGAAGCGACCGGGTCGGAAGCCCGAGGCGCTCTGCCGTTGACGTCTATGGAGCACTGAAGGCTGCAGAGCCGAAGGACTCCTAGCAGCACTGTCGAGCTCAGAGGCTTGCACCTAGCTACAACACCGGCGTCTTCAGCAAGATCACCGCCATCGTATGGCGCTGCGAGACCGCCTACAATACCGCCACCAAGCAAGCTCTC